>CAICTM010002679.1:0-12542 GCA_903772945.1 Seminavis robusta | reverse complement strand
TCACAAGTGTGATGTCCTTTCCTTTGTTCCAAGTGGTACCAGCAATGGACACCTTGAAGTATTCAAGAGGCTGCTGAACCTTGTATTAGGTCACAGCCAAGTCCAAACTGAGGAACCAGTGCTCCCATTTTTGTGGGAATGTCGAGGAATGACCCAGACATAGAGAAGCTTGTACCACAACATTGGGATCTAGACAAGCATGCAGTGTCCTAGCTGGCGTCAAAGGTAAAGTCGATATGGTCAAGAGAGCTTCAGAACGGGCATCAACTTGCGGTGCATCTAGAAGACCATCAGTCGAGAGTGCAGAACTGCCTCCTCGAAGAGCTAAAAATCAAAGAAAACGCCCTCCACATCAACTTCTCTTCCAGTTCCTTAACCAGCTCTCTTCTACCAAGATATCTTTACTAGCCAGCATTATGATCCGGATATTTGCTCTGCCAGCTTCAAACGCAAGCACAATTGCTCCGACACATCCCGCCATGAGAATTGCAAGCTGCCCCGCCACTCAAGAGATATACCCCCAGCAGTAACGATTTCTCCGAGTTCATGCCATTCACCCGTGATGTTGGAAACACACAGAGGACATTTCAAATGAGTGTACAACCCTTCCGGAGCTTATTTCCACCGAAGAATGCATTGCCCTCATTGAACAAGGCATTGTGGGCCTTGGTAATATACTAACATGTTGCGTTGATGTCTTTTGTTGACAGACCCCATTCTAACCATGCTATGATCCTTCTCCCCTCCAGTTCAGCGGCGTGTAGACCAGGATAAGTACACGCCATAGGCAATGGGGACATGCACAGAAGCAAACAGTCAGTACCAGATCTTTTCTAGTACTACCTGTCCACACCTCCGCAATCCAGTCAAGCTTGTTCAGGGAGCAAGACTCTGCTCTGTTCAGAAGTGACAGCTACATCAACCATCATGGAGCCCTGCCCGTCTGACAAGGTATGATATTTTGCTTTCCCCTTCGTCTAATGATGACCAAAAATTACACTGCCTTTTTCCGACAATGTAGGTGACTTTGGAAGAGATCAATAGTGGCATCAAGCTATCCAAAATTCAGTGCTGACCCTTTCCAGTCGCTTGTCCACTGAGAAAAGAAGATTGAATTCTTGCACAGTGACCAGAAGGGACCAGAGGGCGAGTGCATACACTGGAAACAGACAAAGGGACAGACAGTCAGGCGCAAACACAGCAGCTCTTAAAAGAAGCTGCCGCCAAAGCTTTAATAGGGCCTTCGAAAGGCGTCCAAGGCCACTGTAGAGTGAAGAGTAGAAAGGCATCTCGACTAATGCTGTGGCCTGGATTCACTGACTTCACCCCACCCCTTGTCGTCTCTTGTTTAGAGTGCAAAGATGGGTCTTCTGCTAAAGTGTGAGTGCTCATGATTTTCTCTCCCCCACATGAATCACTCTCTAAAAAAACAGTTGTACATTACCAGCAGAAGGAAAGAAGAAACAGGCAGAAAGCAAAAGCTTTAGACAAAAGTGTGTGCTCATGTATGTTTTCTTCCTCCATTGAATCACTCATCTAAAAACAGTTGTACATTAAAAAGCAGGAAGGAGGAGAATGAAACAGGCAGAAAAGCAAAAGCTTCAGACAAAAGTGTGACTGCTCATGGGTTGTTGCTCTCACCCATCATGAATCACTCTCTAACAAAAACAAGTTGTACATTAACAGGAGGAGGGAAGAAGAAAGATCAGAAAAGGCAAGAGGCAAACAAGACCAGAAAGTGAGTCTTCCTTTCATTTCCTCATTACCCCGAAGTAATATTTACCCTCTTCGTTTTGTGCCTAACATACATCGCTTTCTCTCTCTACTGCTTTTCTATTCCAAAAAAGGCTCAGTTCAGAAGACCCGAGGCAAAAAATTAGCTACCAAGTAATCAAAGGTAAGTCAAAAATGGATACTGTTCAAGCATGATAAGATGAGTTGTAGCTAAGACATCTTTTTTTGTGTTGTGCTATGCTTTCACCTTCTCAGAAAAAAGAAGAAACCCAGGTGGAGGTAATGTCACAGACAGCAGAGAAAAGGCAGGAGTCTACTCTCGTCCCCTCAATTATTTTCTTTGCTACAGGTTCATCCAGGGCGCAGTCAGGAGTCGATGGCGGAGGAATTGTCGGTTGGCTCAGATGTAGAGATTGGAGACGAGTTCGGTTTGAAAGAGCATTTTGTTAGCTTTGGGTACTAAGGACATGATGATGATCACGTCGGCATTGAATTCCTCAGTGAGCTTACACAGCCCGTCAGCACTACAGAGGACTTCACCTTCAAACTCCCTTTGATTACATTCAAGAAACTCAGTGAGGTCAGCAAGCGTCCCAACAAGAAAGCCAAAGATTGCTGGGTAGGAGATGTTGCAAGTATGATCAGGGAGGGGAGCATCGATGTGATTAAATCTCTCCTAGGTGGGAAAAGAGACCATTTCAAGGAGGTGATGCAGCTAGTGATCTCTCTCTTCTCAAACCCTCCAAAGTAGATGGCTGGCTCCAAGGCAAAGGCATTGGATTGCCATCGTTGTCCAAGAGAGGAAAGGTGTTAGGATCTAGGACAGACGTGGTGTGCGCAGAGGTACTTCTTGGGATCGACACTACACATCCACCTTGGGTTGGTCACTCGCGAAGGTGTGTGTGGAACATGTCTTGAGGCTATCTGCAGATGCTCCCCATTCACAAGGAACCTATTGCACTTGGACGTCAGTAAGGATCCCACTTGGTCTCCCCATACTTGCACCATAGCTTGGAATTGGCTTAGAAGCCATCTGTTTGTCTCCCCATAAAGCTCAGAGGGGCAGAGACAAACAGTCAGTAGTCATATTGGAATCAATACGTGGTTGACAAAACGTTACAACACAGACATCTCAGGCAGAGATGAGTCTTTTGACACCACTGGTGGCAACAGACAAGTTGCAAATCACAAAACGGTATGCTTGAATCATGATGACAAATCTAGCAAGGGGACTTGTCATACGGTGCCATTTCCTGCGGAAGGTAGCCCCATTGTGGGCGGCAAGCTCAATGTGACTCGCATTCACCTCCTTCAAGTCTGTGTCAAAGGTACTGTGGCGGTAATCTGCTTGATCGAAAGCATGGTAGTCCTCGATAAGCGCCTCCTTCCCGACTGCCTTTGTGGAGGGCTGTCTGGAGGCCCCAGCTACGAAGTTTCAAAATGTTTTTTCTGCCTTGATCGTTGGTGAGCTTCTTATACCCAAGGAGAGTACATAGAGCTGACTCCTCCGTCCGAAAGCCCTCTTGGTATGCTCTGGCAACACGGAGCGACTTCGCAGCGGGACTGTAAGGCAGCATCTTGATCCCGTTGAAAACACTTGTATCGTCGCGATAGTCGTATGGGACTGAATAGATCTGGTTCTTGGCAAGAATCTGAATTACAGACAACATATCTTTTGGGACCTCCACAACGTGCACGTCCATGTTGTGTTCCAAAAACTGGCGGGCTCCTGTAACATTATCCAATCCAGTAGCTGCCGCGTCCTGGCCTTTGCAGCTCACCACTTTGCTGTCGGTGGGCTCATTGCTGGCATCCAAGTACTTCAGTTTCGATGAGAGAATCAAGAAGGAGGAAGCGCATCCAGGAGTCACACTTCCTTTATAGACCTGCAAGATGGGTGCCAGCATTTTTTGGAATATTTGCTCGGTGAGGGTAAAGGAAGAAGTGTCTGTGACCAAGTCGCCAATGACCCAGTGCCGGTACAGGGTGGATATATCATGTACCATTTTGGAGGCAGATCCAATCTTTGTGGTCACCTGTTCCTTTTCGTCGAGCTCCACAATCATTCTGAAAATTAGGTTGCAAATGGTGGTTTTGCGCACGCATGCATGGTGGTATAATGCCACTGAGTAATGGTTGCCGGGGCGTGGGTTCTTCAAAATATGTCCATTGCTTTGGTTCTTTGCGAAAACGGATGTGTTCATCATACGGTGTGCACGGGCGGACATCCCATGACGCATGGGGTACTTAGACAACAGGAAGCTGAAGAAACTGTGACAGGCTGGCCCCACGCCACCAAGGTAGCCGAAACACTGGTAGGAAAGAGTCCCCTGTGATGGAATACCAATCAAATAGTACCTGTCCTGTTCAGTCTTCATGTATCCGCGACAGACGAGTTCAGCCATCATTGCGCCCATCTGCTTGTCGTATCTGGGGCAGGTCCAATATGTTTTATTCAAATCATCTCTTTCGCCCAATCGCTGTATATTTTCAGCGGGAGTGCTAAATGGGTCAAATGGGCTCTTGTGGTGACGATAGAATCTGACGTGTTTGAGTAGGTTTCGTATAGGGTTCCAACGTTCCATAACGGGCTGCAGGGTGAAACAGGAAAGTGATGAAGGTATTTCCTGTTTCTTGATAAGGAACTGGCGATTGTGCAAACCGTTTGCGACACATAGGAAATTTGTCTTGCAGCTGCACTTGGAACCACATGGTTGAAAGGTGACATAGTTTGGAAGTCTAGCCTTCTTTGGGATGGCATCCTCAAAGCCCTCAAAGTGTTGAACCAGACCCATTTCTGGGTGTTTTTTGGAAACTGCAACTCCTTTGCTCAAGCACCGGGCGTCACGGCACTTTCGAGAGATCCCAGACTGTTGGACACTGTCGAGGTATACCTTCAAAGCGGTAATGCCTTCAATCATGCCATTTTCTGGCTGTTTCTTGAAGCGGGGAGATGGGCGTCGAATTATCTCTTTGGGTACCCAGCCAACGTCTACTTTCTTCCCATCTCTCCTTCTATCTGCCGCTGCGGTAAAGGTGGAACGAGACCGAAAACCCCGACTCATCAGCGACCACACCTGGAACTGGGGATGGCCCTCCGTGAACGAAACCACATCACATCACGCACCGCCCGAGGCCATGCAATTTGGAAATGCCCTGTCGCGCATCCTGTACGATGTGCGTCACACAAACCCCAAGTTTGGACCCGGCTGCCTCTGCAAGCATGGCATCAAGGACGGCTTCTACCGCATGTTCCTGAACCCTTCCGACTGCATCCGACTCACGCTGGTGCTGCCTCGCTATGAAGGTGAGCCCCAACTGGTGGCCGTCCCAATGTCATGCACCATGGGATGGGTCGAGTCGCCGCCCACTTTCAGTGGCATGTCGGAGACTACCTGCGACCGAGCAAATGAACGCTTCCTGAAGTCCCCCAGAGCCTGTCCTCCGCACAGGCTTGAGCATCACGCCGAGGGAATGGATGACCTGGACCCGTCCACCACTCCCAGACCGCGAGAAAAGGAGGACCTTGTGGCAACGCAGGAACTCCTTGGGATAGCCACCTCCCCCTTGGAGGCCGAGCCGGACCATTTCGCGGGACCCTCAAACAGACCTCTGCTCCAGCCCGTGTTCGTTGACGACTTCATCCAACTAGGCCAAGGAGGAAAGACCCGTATGAAAGCGCTACGCAGGCACTTGCTCCATGCCATCGACGAGATCCTCGCACGCCCCAACCTCAGCGAGAAACACCGAAATGAGGCAGTCTCGCTCAAGAAACTCCTGCAAGGTGATGGAAGCTGGGCTACTCGAAAACTCATCCTGGGATGGATCATTGACACCCTACGACAGACTCTGGAACTCCCTCCCCACTGGAAGCAAGCGCTCGCTGACATCTTCAAGGAACTAGCCGGGTGTCGCAGAGTCAGCCACAAGCGGTGGATGCAAATCCTCGGCAAGCTGCGCTTCGTCTCTGTTGCCATCCGGGGTTCCGCTGGACTCTTCAGCGCGCTCCAGCTCGCCCTCACGAAGTCCAAAGCAGGAGGAAGAATCCGGATCAATACCGCGTTGAGATCCCACATTGATGCCTTTGCTGATCTGGCTGCCAGCCTCTGCCACCGCCCAACTCACCTGGCTGAGATCGTCCCCCAGGACCCATCCTTCTTCGGAGCCACTGACGCCGCCAAGGCTGGAATGGGCGGTGTCTACTTTGACTCTGAGGAAACTCCTTACCTCTGGAGGTTCCCGTTCCCTCCCGATGTGCAGGCTCAGCTCGTGTCCACGGACAACCCGACGGGAACCGTCACCAACGCAGTGACCTCGAGCAAGCAGCCATCCTTGCGCAACACTCCTTGCAAGCAGCGCGGCACTGCGTCACCTACGCCGCCCTCTACACTCTCTCGGACAACACCCCGGTCGTCTCCCGAGTCTCCAAAGGGGCGGTCACCTCAGATGGTCCTGCGGCGTTCCTCTGCAACTACGCCTGCCGCCACCAGCGAGAGCACCGCTACTGCGCCCTCTTGCACTACGCTAAAAGCTAGTGTAAAGATCTTTCGAGTGTTTTGAGTTTGAGAGAATGAAAGTTATGAGAGAGATTAGAAAGCTATGAAAACTAATCAACGAGAGAGATCCACAATCAAAGGATCGTAGATCTGGCCTCCCGCGGGAGACTATAAAGTGTGATAGAGTAGGTTGCGGTAGTAATCCTACGTATCTCCACGATCCTAAAACGGAACGCGTGGAAGATTCGTCTAGCATGGATCTAGTAGCGTGGAAGTACTCCACGCTGGCTAAATATCTAGAGCGATGTTTCATTATCAACCTAGTATGACTAGAGCGGTCATTGAGAACCCTGTCTCAAATGACTATTCACGAGAGACTCAGTCATGAGTCGAACTCAAACCCTATCTAGGATCGAGTCGCGAATAAGGCTAAGAGCCGTGTATTGCATTCGCCCCCTGACAAGGGTCACAGAAGGCACGACATCAGTTGGACAAGGAGAACATATGAATTAAAGTGCGGGGCACTCTCCGGAGATTGGATGTAGACATGTGCATCGCACGATGGCAATCCTACAAGGGGATCAGGCCTTGTATGGGTGTAAATACCTTATGTTCCAAGTCTGGTAGACTGTGCCGCCATTGGCGGTAGCATGTCGGAGCCGTACAGTGCCATTGTCATTGACTCGGTCTATAGTGTAAGGACCTTTGTACTTTGGCTGACCGTACTTGCGGTGCTGATACTGTTGAATCATCACGGTATCGTTGACATTGTATTGATGAGGGACACGCGTCGCGTTTTCCCTATCGTTGTTTTGTTGGATTAGTCGTTGGCGACGTTCCTTGATGTACTTCCAGTTGGCTTCGAACCGGACGTTGTGAATCGCGTCACGATTGAACACGAGCTGCGTGGGCGTTGCACGCAAGGTGGTATGAATCGTGGCATTCATTGCAAAGCGAACCGCCGTGAGGACTCCATCCCAGGATCCATTCACGAGGTCGTCTTGGCACTTGATGTTTTGAACAGCGATCAAGTTGCGTATGGTCTGATGAGCACGCTCGACCATAGAGTTGGCTTGAGGGTTACGCGTAGTGATGAACTTGCGACGAAGTCCATATTCATCCCGGAGAGTCTTTTCGACCTCTGCGCGGAACTCACGTCCTCTATCCATGATAACCTCAGCAGGCCATGGATACCGAGTAAGCCACGTTTGTTCTAGGACGATGGCTACTTCGTCTGCTGCCTTGGAGCAGATCTCTGCAATCTCGAACCATCCGGTTACGGGATCAATCATTGTCAAGCAATGAAGTGTGCAGGAATTCTTTTTCTTAGGATCCCCGACGTTGTAGGGACCTATCAGGTCAATACATAGTCTTTCCCAAGGGATCTCCTCGCAAGTCTTTGGAGGCATCAATCCCAGCTTACGCGTCTTGGGTTTGTTCATCTGGCAGCTCTGGCAACGCTGACATACGGCCTGCACAGTCTTGCGCAGTCCTTTCCAGGTGTAGTGTTGGCTGATGGTCAGTTCTGTGCGAGTCTCGCCAGGATGCATCAGTACACCATGGTACCATTCGACTAGCTTCTTCTGCATAGTCTTAGGTACGACGATCTTGTCGTCCTTGACTACTAAGTCGTAAGACTTATCCCCTCTGGGGAAAGATTGCTTCTTGTAGTCGTTTGGCTTGTCCCTGAGGAGTTTCTTGATATCGTTGTCGTCCTTCTGACGATGTTCGATCTCGGGGAACGAGAGAGGGAACTCGCTAGGGAAGTCCTCTTCGTCTGCAGCCATGAGCTCAACGATCTCGCTGGCTTCCATCTGTTCTGAAGAACCATCATTGTTGGAGATGTTAAGTCTCGACAACGCATCAGCGACGATGTTGTGTTCGCCCGTAGTTCAGGGCCGTATTCTTCCAGAATAAGGCGCCATCGCATTACGCGATCGGTATTGAAGTTCTTACATGTAAGATTCTTGTGGTCCGTATGTACAACAATCTTCTGTCCTAGAAGAATGTTACGGAACTCTTTCAGAGTTTCTACGATACTGAGAAGTTCCCTCTCGGTAACGGTGTAGCGTGTCTGAGCAGGGTTGAGCTTCCTGCTGTAGAACGCGATAGGTTTTCCCTTCTGGGAAATTACTGCACCTAGTTGAGTATCACTCGCATCCGTGTGGATAACGAATGTATCGTTGAAGTCAGGGTAGGCGAGCAAGGTTTCTTTGCTGATGATCTTCTTCATCTGGCTAAAGGCCTTGTCGTGTTCCGCTTCCCATTTCCACTTCGTTGTTTTGGAAGTCAACGAAGCGAGTGGGGCCAGTACATGTGATCGTCTAATCCACATGTCTCGATAGTAGTTCACTAGTCCAATGAATCTACGGAGTTCTTTTCTGTTGGTAGGAGGAGCGATATTCTGGATCGCGTCTATTTTCTTGGTTATAGGTTGGATCCCTTCTCGAGTAATCCAGTAACCTAGGTATTCAAGTTCTCCTCTTGCGAAGAAGGACTTGGTAGCATTGATCTTAAGTCCGGCTTCTCGAAGCCTTCGGAGAACTTCATCCAACTTTTCAACGTGATCTGCTAGATCGCCGTTAGTTAGGATGAGTAGATCATCAATGTATGCACGGACGTATTCTAGGTCGTGCATTAGTGTTCCCATCTTCTCTTGGAAGATGTCGGGACTATTACATAGGCCCATTGGCAACCTCTGGTACTCGTACTTTCCCCACGGGAGTACGATGGTACAGAGTTGCTTCGAGTGAGGTGACAGCTCGATGTGATAGTATCCCATGTTCAGGTCTAGACTAGTAGCGTACTTGAATCCATCTAGATTCAAGAGCATGTCCTGTATTTTTGGGATAGGATAAGGTTTCCGCTTAATCCTTTTGTTCAGTTCCCGGAAATCAGAGATGAATCGTACAGATCCATCTTTCTTGGGAATGATAAAAGTTGGTGCCGCCCATTCGGAACGGTTCACCTTCTTGAGTACTCCTGCTTCGCAGAGACGTTCAACCTCCATCTTAAGAGTGTTGGTATGGACACGTGGAATAGGATAAGCCCTAGCGTGATAGGGTTTAGGCAGTGTTTCAACTACTTTCGAAGGAGCCCACTTTCCCACTTTCCAGAGGCCGTTCAACAGGCCCTGCTTGACTGCATTCTTGGGGAGACTTTCAACTACTTTTTTCATTCCCCAACTTTTCGAAATTAGGACCCGCCATGCAGCCTTGAGTGTAATTAACAAACTTGAAGTTGAATACCGGTTCAACGGAAGGGAAGTACCAGTTAGATTCAAATCGACCAATCAAATCCACCATTGGATACCAGCCAGGTTGGATTTTGGATTTGCGCAAACAGGGACCTCCCGAGTTTGCTCAAACACCAAATTCCAAGTTGGGGCAAAGGCCTGTTTAAGGGTTCGTCAGCAGACTCAGGCCGAATAGAAGGCCCTAAAGTCCAAAAGTTGGGATGTGAAAAAAGTTGTTGAAACACTGCCTTAGCGTCAGGGAGGAGTTCTACTTCGTAGTCGTCCATCTGCCACTTTCCTAGAGTGCCATCGAATAGGTCAGAGTACTTCGTTAATAATAAGGAATGAAGCTGTTCCTGCTCTTCCTTATTCAACTGATTTTGACTTTGGCAAACCTGCCTTAAGTCAGCTTGTTTGTATTTCGCATCAAGAATCTTCTTGAGACGATCTGCACTGTCATCAACGGCAGTAGGATCAGGAATGAAGAAATTCTCTTCTTCATTGGTGTCGCTATCTTTCATAGGAATAGATATGCTGTCCCGCTCCACTGACATGGTAGTGAAATCGAACTTAAATCCTAAGTCAGAGAGAATGTCTCGACCTATGATCATGTCATACGCCCCCAAGCTCTTGGTGACGTGTAAATCCCATTCGATAATTCTATCATCGTGGAATTCAGGAATCATGAATACACCTTTGCACTTCGTGCTGGTGTTTAATTCTCCTGCAGGGGTAGTCCACATGGTTTGGACGCCCCCAAGATCCTTCATGCGTAATTTCTTAGCATGAGTTTGAGCAATCAAAGTTCCGGATGCTCCTGTATCCAGTAAGCAATGGAGTGTAACGGGTTTTGGTTTCCCTTTTTCTTGCTTGTTAAATCTAACATAGACGATATAGGTTTGAGGTCTCTTGTCTTGCGACGTTTACGAGGTGGTTGGCCACGGACGAGGTTAACGATGCTAAATAGATCATCAGAGTCTAGTTGAGCAGCTTCTAGGCAATCATCTAATTTGCCGTAGAGTTCATCGGTTGCAAACAATTCTTGTTTACTAGTTAGTGAGATATCTTCATCACTTTGGTATGAAAAATCGGAACATGGTTCCGTTGAGTCATCATCCTGGCCTAATCCTCAGATAGAGATTTCTCCATCCAAGTGATTGAAGTCGATAGAGGAGTTGTCCTCGTTATCAGAGTCTTCTGATTTGCGCTTGGCAACATGGTTGCGAAGTTTGCAGGTGGTTGCACGAGTATCGTCGATCTCGGTGTCTTCGTCATTGTCGACGAGAGGAAGAATGGGTTTGTCACGCAACTGTTTCTCGAAGTTGCTGAACGCATGCTTTCCTTGAGCAATCTTCATGGTGAAGGAATAGGTTGAGGGTAGCTGAAAGCTATTGTGTTTGTTAACAAAATGCACTACTATGAATCTCCGCCAGGGAGCTCAGTTGTAGGAACACAAGAGCTGGGAGGGAGATCTCTGGTTGATGAAGATCTCCTCCACTGGCTGAAAGGCCAGCTCAAAGAGAGCTGGTTCAATGCTACCCAATCACTGCTTCAGAGTACTTGGGGAGCTGGTTACATTGCCCTAGCACAGGCCACACAGGAATCTATCTACTGCAGGGCTGAGGGTGCTACTGGGTCTCAGGTTTACTCTTTCATTACTATCTTTCTTACTATAAGCTAAAACACCATTACCACGATTTCACTCCAGTTGACAGAACTGGCTCTTTTGGAGAGGATATCCTACTGTTGGAGATCCTAGGAGAGGACTGTTGGTCTGGAACATTCCATTGTATCTAGACTGAAGGCTATATGCTCTGGAACACATAGGCATGCCTCAGCTATATACAAATTGTCACATGGCTGCAATGCTGTGTGTACTGATTGACTGTACACGATCAAAAGCATTGTTTCCATCCGACTAAACCAGCACAGCTGTGGCGCACCCATAGAGGCTCCTATTGCTAATTTCATCGCTCCCCACCATTCGAGTCATCAAATGGGGGCGTCAACAAGCTTCTCTATGTCTGGGTCATTCCTCGACATTCCCACAAAACTGGGAGCATCTGGTTCCTCAGTTTGGACCTTGGCTGTGACCTAATACAAAGTCAGCAGCCCTCTTGAATACATCAAGGTGTCCATTGCTGGGTACCACTTGGAACAAAGGAAGGGACATCACACTTGTGATCTCAAACCCTCCAAAGTAGACGGCTGGCTCCAAAGCAAATGCATTGGGTTGCCATCGTTGTCCAAGAGAGAAAAGGTGTTAGGATCTAGGACGGACGTGGTGTGCGCAGAGGTACTTCTTGGGATGGACAATACACATCCACCTTGGGTTGGTCACTCGCGAAGGTGTGTGTGGAACATGTCTTGAGGCTATCTGCAGATACTCCCCATTCTCAAGGAACCTATTGCACTTGGACGTCAGTAAGGATCCCACTTGGTCTCCCCATACTTGCACCATGGCTTGGAATTGGCTTGGAAGCCATCTGTTTGTCTCCCCATAAAGCTCAGAGGGGCAGAGACAAACAGTCAGTAGTCATATTGGAATCAATACGTGGTTGACAAAACGTTACAACACATACATCTCAGGCAGAGATGAGTCTTTTGACACCACTGGTGACAATAGACAAGTTGTAAATCACAAAACGGTATGCTTGAATCATGATGACAAATCTAGCAAGGGGACTTGTCATACGGTGCCATTTCCTGCGGAAGGTAGCCCCATTGTGGGTGGCATGCTACCCCGCAGACATGGGCGGTGCCTGGTTTCCTTGGGCTTGACCGGTGCAGCACGTACACTAGTCGCCCCATCAAAAATCCAGGTTGGGATTGGGCTTGGGCTTGCCCTTGAAGGCTTCGTCATCTGCCATGGGAGAATCCAAGGTGTCTCCGACTGCTGGGTCAGCTTCACTCTTGGAATCAACTACAGGCGGCGTCGAACCTATCAGGACTCGTCTGTCGGCATCAGGGAGCTTGCACCAGATTTGGCGGCCGGCGGGCGAAAGCTTGAACCAAGTTGTGCTTGGGAGTCCGAGGACTTGCTGCTCTCCACCATCGTTGAGATGGCCTTGTTCCTC
>CAICTM010002678.1:0-12545 GCA_903772945.1 Seminavis robusta | reverse complement strand
TGGCCGTCCTAATGCCGCTGACACTGCTGATGACACCATATTGTCCCAGTTCCTCTGTTTACTGCACAACAACATCTGCTCCAACGAGCAATAGTGAGACTATTGATGATGGTTTGGTCCGGGCCAATCCAGTAGAAGAAGATCCAGAGGCTCGTGCTGATTTGATGCATGCCAACCCGGTCAATCTCGAGGAACAGGAACGACAACAGCAAAAGCCATGGCTGTAGGCTCCTGGTATTGATACTGGTTGTTGACTGTTGAGGGCTGGCTGTTGTGGGAGTGGCTGAATTTCAACTTGTGCAGCCTCTCGGAATGATCCTTCCATATTTTTGGCACCTATGGGGTATCTGTCTTCTGATAAATTTGTTTTGGCGAGATCAATGGCAGAAATTGTCGGATCGATGTTACTGGTAGTGGTTTCTTTGAATTGCATAGTAGCTTCTGGTTTGCTTTGTTTGGAAGGAAGGTCCTTCTGATCGTCCTGCTGCTGGTCAGATTTGTCTGCTGGTGCGGCCGGTGACTTTCTACTGCCGATGCCGACAGCAATAGTGACAGCTGGAGAAGCCTGGTCACGCATATCCATCTTGGCAGCCTTGAGCACAGCTGCCTCATTGCTTTGTAACTCTTCCTTGACCGCTGATTGGTTTAGGGATATGTCTCCAGATGACTCGTGCTGCTGGTATTGTTTACGAGAGGTCTGGTGCCTTTGTGTCTCCTCTGTTGTTGTAGTCGATATGGTAGGAGAACGGTTTGAGTTGTTGTTCAGTGACTTGAGCACCATATTGGAATGTGATTCCTCTTCTTCTACAACCGCATTCAGAGTTGGGTACATGTGATCTACAAACAGATCGGCATTCTGCAGCACATCCGTTACTGAAGAAACACAAGTCTCCGCATCTTCGCCGGGCTGCCGAAGCCTGTGGGAAACTTCTGTGGGAACATCTTGTCTTGGGACACCATACTGCTGCTCGTTTTCCAGAGCCCTGATCAGGGACGACTCGTCTTGAGATGTAGGAGTTGTCATGGTGGCAACTAAAGTGTAATACTGTAATATATTCTCCCTCGCCAATCGGCAATGCCACCATGGACTGCGGCCGGTCTCTTGGATGGAGATCGATGATTTGAGTCGAGTCGAGTCATTCGATCCTGTCGCCTGGAGAATGACCATGCAGACGCAGTGATAGCGTACATGCACACGCTTTAAAAAAAAAACAATTGCTACCAACCCCCTTAAAGACTATATGGTATCGGGAGGCCGAGTGTTTAGTCGTTCTATAGATAGCTTGCTCTAGCTAGTACACTTTTAGTCTAATGACAGGGGGATTTAGACTAGGGGAGTCCTATGACATAGCTATCCTACTATTAGTTAACTCGTACTTGTTTGTTTGCGTCCCATTTGCAATCTCGTCACTGGACTGGTCTCCGTCGTGAAGCGAATGGTCGGGTGTCATTCGAAGACCGCAGCAAGCAGTTGGCGAAGCCATCCACCATGATCCCAGTGGCGCCTTCGGTTTTTCGATTTGGAATCTCAATATATACCGAAAAGTGGGGAGGCATGAAAGTTGTTGTCCAGGTTTTTGAGCCCAACAAGGACAAAAGCAAAAAATTAATGGGACTAACTATAGCTAAGGAGCAGCAACGGCCTACCCCCGAGCCCCCGAGACATCACCTTCCAGATCGCTCCAAACCCCAATCTGATCATCACTCAAATGGCTGCCTTGCTGCCTCCAAGCGCGAAAGGTATGATATAGCAAACTTACAGATACTTGATTTCTTCCTTCCACATCTGAACGTTTCAGAGTCGAGTTCAGACTCTATTCCAGATATTCTGTCGCTGCCCAGCTCCCAACCGACAACAGCTCCGACAACTCTCTCTCTTCATAATTCCCCCCGCGCACTCTTGGACTCGACTCGACTCTAATACCAATACCGGCGGCAGCTGCCAGCTGTATACTGATGGCGGCTGGTACTGTCCAAGACTTCGTGTTAATTAAAAAGTTTACTGAATGTGTTCGGACATTTCTTTACTTTCTTAAAAACAAAATGGAAGGGTCAACTCAGCTCTTAAGTCCGAACACCATGACCAATCTCGGCATCTCGGAAAGAGCCAAATACCGTTTTCTCAAAACAGAAAACTGAGACACGGTATTGGACAACAACCTCACTTTTTGAATTTATTAATTTTGTCCAAGACTTGGGAAGGACCTTTAATGAAGGGCCAGCCATCTTAGAGCCCTACCAGGTGATCAAGACACAATTATACCTCACGCAATCATGCAGTGCTTGTACTGTACATGATACAGTATGCGTCCCCAATTCTTTGTGTGGCCATTGACACCATTGGCCGGTATCTTTGGCACTGACGTCTGCAAAGGAGTATCTTTTTCAATAGATTTGAGAGCTGGTGGTTCATTTTCCTTACACATGGATCCCCTAGCACACAAAACTGAAGTGGAGCCAAACGAAAAACGAGCAAAAAAAAACTATCTTCACCATGAGCAGCGACACCGATGCAAAGTTGAGCGACGAGGAAGCTCTCTTGCTGGTTGTGGCCCACCGTGCCGAAGAAGCTGCTCGGCAGCTTCGACCTCCAGCCAATTCCCAACCAGGAGAGGACGCAGAAAAAACGGGAGAAGCACAAGGAGGCGAGACAGACGAGGAAGAGGATAACTTGATGGATATTGTGGCCAAACGGGCGGACAATGCTCGTCAGGAAATTCTAATTGATGAATCAGAGAACCAGGACTCAGCATCAAAGGCCAATGAGGCTGCTGAAGATACCGTGGAAAAGACACTGGATGGCGAGACACCGGGTGACGAGAAAGTGGAGACAGAAGATGACTTGATGGATATTGTGGCCAAACGGGCGGACAATGCACGTCAGGAAATTATGATGCAAGAGGAGTTGAGTCAAGAGCAGAACCAGAAAGCGCCGGATCTCTCTTGCTCACAAACCAGTGGCACTGTCGAAGACATTTCCGAAGAGACATCCGAAGCAGAAAAAGGTCTGGGAGTACAACTAGTACAACAACAAGAAGCCCCAGAGGCGCCACAGATGGAGGTCGATGTACCGTTCACCAATCCTGTCCGCCGTCAACAAGCCAGGACACCAGCCTCCCGGCCCGGAGCCTACGCCCTTGGACCCAATCGGCCACCAACGCAGGATCTGGAACCGCCAATGCTGGTAGAAGATAGTAGTGCCAGCAACAGTACCCTGTCAAATATTAATGATGGACTTGTGGAAGCAAGAATGATTCTCAAGATTTGGAAGCCGCAACTCCAGTGAACATGAGTACACTTGAGACAAGGAATCAGAACAACCAGAAAGAGCGGAGAAACAACTTTATCGTCTTGATCCTTCTAGTCTTCTTGGCTGTGGCAATTGCTGTTGGATTTTCTGTTGGAGCGGCAAAGAATAATTCATCAGACGCTCCCACAATGTCACCCACACTCGAACCATCCACATCTCCCTCCCCGGCCCCAGAATCACTCCCAGCATATACGCAGGAGAGCCTTCAGAACTATAGCACGCCCCAGTGGCAGGCCTTTCAATGGCTCACCAACCATGAAAAGTTTGCAGACTTTGAAGACTGAAAAGGAAGCAGCTCTTTGCTCTGGCGACCATTTTCCATGCCCTCCAGGGTCCTTCCTGGACCAAAGGCATGAGCGACACATGGTTGGATGAATCCACCGATGAATGTTACTGGTTTTCCAGTGAATTTGGTTGGATTGTAGAAGTGGATAACTATGTGCATGTTGTTGGAAAGTACGTCGAACGTACCATCAATGGCATTGAGCCTTGCAACCAAAATGGGGAATACCAATCCTTGATGCTAGAAGGAAGCATGCACAAAGAGAAAGAATCATTGGGAGGCATCCACATGCCACCCGAAATCGAATTCTTGACATCTCTGCGTGTCTTGTCTGTGTTCTTCAATGCAAGTATCAGTGTGTCATCCTTGTTGCCATCGATAATTTTGGGAATGACCAATCTGAGAGCTCTAGAGTTCCCAAACTGGCGATTGGTAGGCAGTATCCCAAGTGAGCTGGGTTCGATGACGAACTTGAAGTCCTTGAATCTCCGCTCCAATAGACTGACGGGCACAATCCCCACGGAAATTCTAAATGGCACCCTGGAACGCCTTGACTTATCATACAACCGACTAACCGGATATCTCCCAACTGAGATTGGATTGGCCACCAAATTGACATCGCTCGGCTTGATCAGCAGCAAAATCAATGGTACTTTACCCAGCGAACTTGGACTCTTGACTGAGGCCACAATGCTGGAGCTTGATCAGAACCCGGCATTGGCAGGGTCGATCCCATCAGAGATCGGATTGCTTACAAATTTGGAACTGCTGCGACTCCTTCGCAATGCCATGACGGGAAGCATTCCTACAGAGTTTGGCTCTCTGAATCAAATGACAAGTCTCCTGGTTGGCAAGAATTCTCTAACCGGTCCCTTGCCCACCGAGCTCGGGGTTATGACAAACCTCAACGGGCTAGACTTGGAACAGAATCATTTCACTGGGACTCTTCCAACAGAAATGGGATTGATGACAGCTTGGGAAACTCCATTTTCGAGGTTCTTATTGTATGGCAATGCTTTGACCGCGTCTGTTCCAACGGAACTTGGTCTCATGAACAACCTTACATCTATGAAGATTGACAACAATTTATTATCGGGACAGTTACTGAGTGAGCTGGGATCCTTCAGCAGACTCTCCAACCTGTATCTTTCACACAACAACTTCTCAGGGTCAGTTCCCTCTGAGTTTGGGCACTTTGCAAACCTAGCGAGGCTACAGTTGGAAGAAATGCCCCTTCTTAGTGGATTTCTTCCATCAGAGCTGTCTTTGGTGACAACATTGGGAGTTTTGAACATCAGTGGAAGTGGCATCGAGGGAATCATTCCACCTGGTCTGTGCCGACTACAGAATTCATCTTGTTTTTTTGGTGGTGACCCCTATCTAGCTTCGATCTTCCCTCACTTGTATGGTTGCCGTCTCAGTTTTGATTGCAATGAGCTTCTGTGTGGATGTGATTGCCCTTGCTTGGAAGAATAGGACGGCAGGGAAGCAGACTTGGAAACATCAAAGTTAGAATGGGATTGGTGTAGTTGGAGATGCTTTGGATTATGGAGATTGGAGCTAGGCTAGCCCTAGCTATACTTCCTACACTGGTGTCATGGACTGGCAGTGCATGGTTCCCGTCCGTTCGGCTTCGTGGAGTTTACATGTATGGAATGCACAGGTTTTATGTTAGTTTGAGTAAACCGTATTACATGATTAACTTTGCTCATCAACAGAGCCTAGTCTGGTACCGGTACCGGTATTCCACTGGCCACCTCTCGTTTTCCCGCGATGCATGTCGTTCGCTTTGTTCATCGCTGTGGTGCTGAGTGTCGCTCTCCGTATATCGGAACACCGGAACACCGGAACGCATGAAAAGACTCCCAGCAAGTCAACAGCCACAGCTGCAAAGTCCGTCGGACTTGCTGCGAGTCTGCGTCAAAGAATCATCCAAGCAATACCGCCTTCACCGAAACGAGCTTCGATTCACGGAAACGAAACGAGAACATCGTTCCCGATGGTGTCTACACGGTTTACAGGCTCGAGTGATACCCATAGTCGGGTTCCCCAAACAACTTGGTGCAAAAGGGGCAAGCAGCCCAAAAGTTCCACTTTTTGCTCGAGTTGAGCAGCCACGGCTCGTGGAACCCTCAACTACATCATAGGCTGCTGCCTTCGAGCATCCATCTGTCTGAAAGTTGTTGTGCAAGAGACAGACAACCGACGTCAAATGCCGAAAACGAACGGCCAAACACTATGCCGTTACGGCAAGGGCAAACTCCTTGTGGGTACGAGTAATCAGCCAGCAGGCTTTCCTCTGATGAGGTTTCAACGTGTTCCTGCGTCAAGCTACACCAATGGCAGCCAAGTGTGGTGCATCTACTAGTAGCTAGCTCGAAATTCGTGGCATCTGCGCGGTGTCCCAGAAGCTTGTCTTGTCCGGCTGACATCACGAGTGAACTAAGGGAAGTGCTCGTTCCAATAGCGAAGGAAAATGGGAATTAAAAGGAAGGTGCTCTTTTCTCAAGCATTAAGTACCAGAAACTAAGTTCAGCGCCTAATTAATTCCTATTTTGAAGAAGGCTGGTCCAAGGAAGGCTACAACTTCAACCAGTCACAGCAATTCTGACTGCGCCATCAGCAGAGGTGGCGGCCTTCCAAATTGATCAACAACAACAAGCTCTTTCATTATTGTGTCAATCAGCACAAAATTGAATTGATGCAGCGAGACTCACCTACTGTGCAGGTAAACCATCCAACACTACAGAAACATAATATAAATATGGCCACCAATCCCATGGAAGAGGATTCTCTCATCCGAGCACTGGAAGATGAGCAGCGGTTTGGTGTGGCTCCAGAAGCCCCTCAGATTCCAGTGGAGATTTTTCCACAACAACGGAATCATGGTGAGGATAATGAGACATGTGTGTCTTCCGTTACGGATGCCCTTCGGGATGCGGATCTATTTGTGGACCGTATGTATCCGACTCTTCAAGATGTTCCTGAAGAGGATGGACCACAGCCCATGGTACCAGTATTAGACGTTGCCACTGAAAGGACCCATCCTCGCAGGATTTCTAAGCCAAGCCTCGCCACCCAAACTAATGAGCAAGAGGTTGCCAGTTTTGTGGCAACCATTCCTGTGGAGGATGTCAAAGGAATTTATTCCGCTGAGATGGACAAACTTAATGATGAGGGAGAGAACTCCAAGGTGGAACAGGAACAACCAAAAGCAGCAGAAGAAATCATGCTAGGAGGAGAGGACTCAGAGGACAAGGAACACCAGCACCTCATGGAAATAGCTGCAGAAGTTAAAGAAGCTGCCAAAATGGAAAAATCTGCCAATGCAGCTACTGCTAACACAAGAACTGATACTGATGTTCCATTCAATACAGAAGAAGCTGTGCTTCTTGTGGGGGAACAACAAGAACAAGATGGTTGTGTGCCAGGAAACACAGTAGAGGCTGCCCCCGCAGGAGGAGAGACTGTCCCGCAACCTGCCTTGTACCGAACAACCCAGATGAATCCGCAATCTCAGCCAGGTGCGTTCCTGGGTGTACCAGGAAGACAGATGCAACGAAACCCCAACTTAGACTATGGCCTTCTTGGTGCTAATAATTTGGGCACTGCTAGTGGTCCAGATGCCACCGATACTACGGTCCCAAGACCAAATATCAGCGATGATCAGTTGGTCCAAGCAAATCCAGTAATGGAGGACCCAGAAGCTCATGCAGATATGATGCATGCCAATCTGGTTAACCCAGAGGATTCCGCACAAAGAGAACAAAGGTTGAAAAGGCAAAAGCAATCCCTATTGTTGTTTCTGGTCCTTATCGTCATTGCAGCTGCCATTATTGTTGGATCTGTTGCTGGCACGCAGAAAAACAAACAAGATGTGGTTGTTGTGATCCAGACACCTACTCCCACTGTACAGGTTTCCACGGAACCAACCGGAGTTCCATCCTCAGCCCCAACTGGAGCTTTGGACATCCTGTTGGACAATCTACCCGACTACACATTGGCTAGCATGAACAATGGCAGTGACACCCCTCAGTGGAAAGCATGGCAATGGCTAGCCTATCACCAAAATGTCACAATGTTGCCAGAGTGGAAAAAGGAGCAGCTGTTTGCAATGGCAACTTTCTTCTATGCTTTGGAAGGAGAGAATTGGCCTCATTATATTCAAGAGAAATGGATGGATGATACGGTGGATGAATGTGACTGGTTCTCCAGTGGATTTGGTCAGTTCTGGGGTGATCAATTCTTGCCCCATCCCTTCTTTTTGCGAGCACCATCCTGCAACGAACATGGCGAACTTGCTCATCTTGATCTCATTAGTCTAGACCTCGCCGGTTTGGCGCCCATCATACCTCCAGAAGTGGCTTTGTTGACATCCTTGTCCACAATTGACCTGAAAGGCTGTGGCCTCAAGACAAGACTTGCTGATTTGTTGCCTACAACACTTTACCAACTGGAGAAGTTGACAGATTTGATGCTCTTTGCCAATTTCTTGTCAGGTCCTGTACCAACAGACCTGGTAAGGCTTGAGAGCTTGCTGTATTTGGATTTGGATTCAAATCACCTCACTGGTTCACTGCCAACAGAGCTGGGATTGATGAAGAACTTGACCTATTTGACTCTTTCTAGAAACAAACTTTCGGGTACAGTTCCTAGTGAACTATTCCTCATGTCATCCCTTTTCCATCTTGAGCTTGGAGTGCATGGGTTATCGTCGAGGAACGATAATGTCTTCATTGGCAAGCTCCCAAGTGATGTTGGACGGCTGACGGAACTGCAAACGCTCCGTCTGTCAAAGAATCAATTAACGGGTTCCATTCCCAGTGAGCTTGCCATGGCAACTTCCCTGGAGTTTCTTTATTTGACTGACAATGCTTTCGGAGGATGGTTACCAACTGAGCTAGGAGTGATGACCTCACTGTCAAGCTTGGAACTTGGACACAACATGTTCTCAGGACCTCTCCCAGCAGCTTTGCACATGCCGCCTTTACTTTGGAAAGTACGGCTTGGTCACAATCGATTCTCCGGAAGCATTCCCTCCGAATATGGAAGCATTTTATCCTTGGAACATCTTTATTTGTCCGACTTACCATTGCTCGCCAACTCCAGTATTCCTTCAGAGCTCGGGATGCTATCATCTCTTTCTGTCCTTGCCCTTTCTAACGATCTTCTATCAAGCACAATTCCAGATGAGATTGGATTGTTGGATGTGACACAGCTCTACCTTGATAACAACACATTGACAGGAACTCTTCCAAGAGAACTGAATGCATCACTTGTGCTGAGACTAGATGGGAACCAGTTCACTGGGATTGTACCAGAGCACCTTTGTCCTGTGCTATGGTGTGATTGTTCTGCAAATGTCACCCTGGTGTCCAAGTGTAGTGATTTGGTGGAGGGATTGGATTGGCCTGGCAGATTTCCCTGGTGGAGTGCTGATGGATTAGCCGACACCATTATGCTCAACATCCAAACCAACAATTACCTAGCAGGGACAAATTGGGTTTGGCAGAAGGAATCAAATGTGACAGATTCGTGGGAAATACTCGAAGAATCAGGTGGTGGTGCCCACCACCTGAACTCTTACATGCTTCCTATCAACCCCAACACGATGTACAGGCTTGCCATTACAGTTGGCCAGGCTGGATGGATCACCCTGACTACAGCCAATCAAAGGGTCCTGTATTCCTTTATGGCGGATGAAAGCTCCTCGGATGTCGCAGTGGGTGTTGCAGTTGGTCCAGATGGTTACCCTTACATCACAAATGTTTGATCTTGTCTCAGTCCATGCCTTTACATTCGTAGTTGTTATTTTACACTAAACTAAATCTCATTACGCACGAAACTGAGTGAGAGTAAAAGGCTTGTGACAGGTCTCTCCTAGCTCCTAGCTAGCAACCTTTCGATCCAAACGAGCAGCACATAATGTAAGCATGGAAAGGGATAGTGGTTTTGGGAGCCAGATGCATGATCAACCTCCCACAAAAGGATATACCAGTCCAGTATACGTACGCTGTCCTACACCACGCAGATGACCAACTCCAATGAAACCAACCAAGTGGAAGGGTTGCGAGGATCGTTACTGCGAACAGAGGGTTCCTCTTTCATGACTGGTACCATGCAAAAAGTGCAAAAAGTGCTCAACTCGCTTTCTGCCGTGCCACACCGCAGCCTCCGTCACAGATCTCAATACGAGACATTGCTCGCTGGTCAACGAAGCGCATCTTTTGGGGATCGGTCTGATTCCAAGGGGGGGGTTGGCAAATGCTAATAGCAGGACCCCCTCTTGAGACTGTTTGTTCGAGCATGCATTGGGTAAGACCATACCGGCACCTGGAGCTTGCTGGTTGCGCTTCGATGCTTGGCATTTCGTCCTCAGGGCCATCTACGGTGTGACTCGACTCAACTCGAACTCAACTCGAGGTCCCCAGATTGAACGCTGCACGGGAAGACAGAAAACCGAGGCGGTGCCAAAGACATCAACTGCAGTGAAGGCTCACAACAAACAGACAAGTAGGATCAAATCGAAACAAAACGATTGTACGATACCCATTCCGCCAAGTTAAGCTACCATGACCCAATTGAGTCAGAGCCTGTCGCCGTCAATCCCTTTCGACGTTGAAGCAACACACCACCACGTGCTTGGAAGAGAAGATGGTGGCTACAATGAACGTCCAACGGACAACGGTCTACTAATCACGAGGAACGGCCGTCAAGGTTGTTTGTCGTTCCGCCCAAGATGCTCCTCCCAACGCTAGGTGCCATGGCGGCAGCCGCCCTCCAAAGTCGAACCAAAAGCGGACGTTCGGTGGATTCCTTTTCCGCCACAAGGGTCGTCGTGCCACGCAATCTGCATACCAATCCACCCATCGCTGCCGTTCCTATCACTACGGCCTCCCGATTTTCCCATTGACATTCGACCAATCTTGAACTTTTTCGGAGGCCCCCAACTCTGACAATTGGTGCCGCTTGTCCGACTATGCTGGTGATTACTCTGTCCTCGTTTGCTGTGGCGGCTGTCACACATTGCAAAACACGGGCTTTCGAATTTTAAATGTGGACAGGCGCGCTATTGCAACAACGACGACAGCGACGAGTCCTCCGTCAGAGTGTTTGGGACGGTTCAGAGGGGCGCCAATCTTGGGCTGTTTTGCTACTAGTACGAAACGGTCCAACCGGGAGGCCGTACCTACGAACAGTGTAACCAGGACATCCACGATTTCATTGCCGCCAATTAATCCAGAGTCCACCTTTATCTATCGAAGAAACTGGGTGACTCGACGGGTCCTCTACGCACCATCTCCCCTGTCGGCGGGGTCGCAAGACGTGGACTATGATCTCCTGTAACGAGGTAACACACTCCAACGGGTGTAACTTAAATTCTAGCTAGATACGAGCATGCAGTCAAACTCATAGTTCTTAGTCCAAAGCATGTGTTTATCCACTTTTTCTACTCATTGGACGTCTCATTGGAGCACAAGCAATCACATCCACAAAGCTGGTCAGTGCAATCAAAACCAAGAAAACAAGGCTTGGTGCCCCAAATGTAGGTACAAGAGGCATTCTGAAAGAAGCATAGTTCATCTGGCATTGTGCCGGACAGCCCAACGCTGCCAGAAATATTCAGCCATCCCAGGCTTGCCATGAGAACAAACTCTGATGGAACAAATCCAGTCAGCATCATCAAATCAGCCAAGTCAAGCTCTTGTAGTGACAATAGCTGCCCCAGCTCTGTAGGAATGCCACCCAGGAATTGGTTGCTTCCGAGTCTGAGATCAAGAAGGCCAGTCAGCAATCCAAGCTCGGAAAGAATGCCGCCAGAGATGTTGTTGCTCTCGAGCTTAAGCCATTCGAGAGCTGTCAGCTCTGCAGCTCATTTGGAAGCAGTCCTGATAGCATGTTGCCTTGAATCAAGACATGTCTGAGCATGGCCATCGTTCCAACCTCCTGGGCACCACCAGAAAGGAAGTTGTCAAACAATAGGATCGATTCGAGGGACGTCAGCAGTCCATATTCACTGGGTATTTCACCCGTAAACAGATTCTTCGACAGGCTCAGCTGTTGTAGTGAATTTAGTGATCCAATCTCACTTGGCAAACGCCTGTCAAATAGTTGCCAGCTGCATTAGACCCAAGGTTCAAATTTTCAAGAGAAGTAAGCAACCAAAGTTCACTGGGAAGAGTGCCAACAAGAGAGTTTGCTGATAGTTGCAGGCTTCTCATGAGAGTAAGTTGCCCAAGCTCACTTGGGATGGTCCCAGTGATGGCATTTGCTGACGCTGAAAATTCAGTCAACTGGTTAATCAAACCAAACTCAGTTGGCAGGGTACCCACCAAGCCATTCAGACTCAAATCCATATATGCCAAATATCTCAGCTGTGTCATCCGAGGAATCAAAAAGTCATTCAATGATGAATCCAAGTTGCCATTGACTCTTAGGACAATTCTGGACAAGAAAGTGAGCAGAGTGATCTCTGGGGGTATGGTTGGTGAAAATCCAGTGAGCTCGAGATTCAACAAATCGAGGCTCGTCAACTTTCCATGATCATTGCAGGGGTCAATAGACGGAATGCCCAAATCCTGACGTCGAAAATAGCGACCTTCAAAAAAGATTCCAAATCCACCAGAGTACCACAAACACTCATCCAAGTGTCATCCATCCAACGCGTCATTTATCAGAGGGTTCCAATTTTCTACCTCAAATGCATAGAAGAAAGTTGCCATGGCAAACAGCTGTGTCTTCCCTCCATTCTGGAAAAAGAGTATATTTTGTGATTGGCAGCCAATTGCCATGAGCTTGCCACTGGAGGGTGTCAACGTGAGCCATTGTTGATGCCTGGCCAAAGTAGTAGTCTGGGAGGAAAAATAAAGCCTCTAGTCGACTGCCGGTCTGGCGTTGCTGTTGCGCCCCACAAAGAGAAGCCATCCAGAACGGACTACGCACGTCGCACGA
>CAICTM010002677.1:0-12545 GCA_903772945.1 Seminavis robusta | reverse complement strand
GTTTACGAGGTGGTTGGCACGGAAAGGTTAACAATGCTTAAATAGATCTCCGAATCTAATTGAGCAGCTTCTAGGCAATCATCTAATTGTCCGTAGACTTCATCAGTTGCAAACAATTCTTGTTTACTAGTAGTGAGATATCTTCATCACTTAGGTATGAGAAATCGGAACATGGTTCCGTTGAATCATCATCCTGGCTAATCTCAGACGGAGATTTCTCCATCCGATTGATTGAAATCGAATTCGGCAAGAGCCTTGTCAACGTGCGCATTTTCTTTCCATCATGTTGAGGGACCCGGACAGAGGAGTTATCCTCGTCATCAGAATCATCGTCGTCTTTTTCCCATCGCAAGACAAGAGACCTCAAAACTATACGTATATGTTTAGATTTAACAGACGAGAAAAGGGAAACAACAACCGTTACCCTCCGCTGCTTACTGGATAAGGAACATCCGGAACCTTAAATTGCATCAAACTATGATAAGAAACTACGCATGAGAAGATCTTGGGGGCGTCCAAACAATAGTGGACTACCCCTGCAGGTAGAAATAAACACCAGTCATCGAAGTGCAAGGTGCCTTTATGATTCCTGAGTTCCATGCGATAGGTATCGAATGGATTTACACGTCACCAAGAGTCTTGGGGAGCTATGACATGGTCATAGGTCGAGCTATTCTCTCTGTCTGGATTTAAGTTTGATTTCACTACCATGTTAGTGGAGTGGGACGGCGGTCTATTTATTCTATGAAAGACAGTTACAACAATGAAGAAGAGTAAATTTTTCATTCCTGATCCCTACAGTCTGTCAGATGACAGTGCAGATGGTCTCAAGAAGATTTATGATGCAAAATACAGAACAAAGCTGACATTAAGGAAGGTATGCAAAAGTCAAGATCAGTTGTTAAACAAGTGGAAGAGAAGGAATAGCTTCATGCCTTACTGCAAGTACTCTGATCCTATTGGATGGTTACTTTAGGAAATGGAAGATGGACGACTAGAAGAAGATTCCTGATGCTTAAACCTATACGCTTGGGCTTATCCATTCCAGTTGTCATACAACATCTTAGATGAGTTTGAACGTTCTGCGAGGCAGGAGTATCAAACGGTAAACCGTTCGAGTGGGCGGCACAACATTATCATTATAAGAAGGATGGATATGTACGGTTCATCTCTGAATTCCGGGAAGTGAACAGAAGGTTAGCGAAAACCTTATCCCGATCACAAAGATAAAAACATGCTACTGATCTAGACGTTTCAAGTACGCTACAGTTAGACTGAACTGGACTATAATCGAGCTGTCACTCATGGCGAAACAACTACTGTACATCGTACTTCCATGGGGAAAAACGAGTACCAGAGATTGCAATGGGCCTTATGAATAGCCCGACCATCTTCCAGAGAAGATGGGAACACTCATGAACAGACTTGGAATCGTCCGTCATACATAGAGATCTACTCATCTATAAGCGATTAGAAGATCAATTTGAAAAGTTAGAATGAAGTTCTCGAAGTTGAGAAGCCGCACTAAGATAAACTCAAGTTTCTCGCAAGAGAGAACTTGAGTATTCTCTAGTTGGATTACTTGTGAAGGAATCCAACCCGTAGCCAAGAAAATAGATGCGACCCAGATATCGCTCCTCCTACGAATAAGAAAGGAACTTCGTAGATCATCGGACCATGAACTACCATAAGATGACATGATGATCAGACAACACATGTACTAGCACCACTACGCATACACTTACTTCCAAAACAAAGAAGTGGAAATGGGAAACCTAACACGACGAGGCTTTCGCAAGATAAGAAAATTATCAAGCAAGACCCTCATCGTTACCCTGACTCAACGATACATTCGTACCCACTGACGATGAGAGTGATATCAATAGGTGCAGTAATTTCCAGAGTGAAACGTATCGCGTTCTACAACAGAAGGAACCGGTGTTGGTTTCTAGTAACACTCTTGCTTAGTAAAGGTAAATATGTTTTACTGTTAAGCTATTTCCAGAAGATCTTTCTCCATGTTTTTGGGATTGATTCAAATTCAAAGGATATAGTGAAGGGGGTGACCATATAGATCAATTAAACTCCCCATGTATGTAAATAGAGAATAGATATAGATATCCTATCAACTAGATTTAAAAGGAACTAATTTGCATTGAGGCTTAATACAGCCCAAACATCCGCACGTCATAAAGTACCGTGGAACGAATATAATTAATGATGTTGCTCATAAGGAACAGTTGTTGGTCGAGAGACATTGCTAGGTTGCTCGGCATTCCGCTTGGTGGCGAGAAATTGTCATCCATAGCAGAGCTGACAAATCTTCACATCAATGTACATGTGGATGTGCGAAGTGTGTGTCATGAAAAGCAACTGTTGGCTACCACTCCTGTGATTGGTTGCCACTCCTGTATTTGCTTGGCGGTTGGTGCCGTCATTGATGTTGCTGTATTCGAAACTGGGAAGTTCCGATCGCTTGTTGAACCTGGACTGGGAAGTTCGGTCACTTGGTATTGCTGTAGCTGGAAAATAGGAAGTTCCGGCTGCATTCTCGTAGACCAACTGTGCTCTTGACTGGCGGTGTGACTGAACTGGACATCGATATGCCATGGTCTCCATCGCCAATGATGTGTGGAACATCAATCCATTCAGGCTTGATACTGGATTTGGAAATCATGTGAGCATGAGTTCTTGCAATAGCTGGTAGCTATCTGAGTCAGCTTGTTGTCATGGAATGGAACGGAGCTTCTCTTCTTGTTTGATGTCAAGAAGTGTTGGATGTCTGCTGTTGTCTTTTCCAGAGGAATGGAACTCTTCTTCCCAGCTGGAAGTTTTTCCTTCATCACGGCCTCTCTTCTTTGGAATCGAATTGCTGTGACTTGTTGTACAGAATGTGTGCTTGCTTGATGTGGACCTTGGTTTGCACTTTTGTAGATGGGTGCTGGCAATTTGTGGCGTTCCGTCGAAATGTTGCTTGCTTTGAGCTGGTTCCATGGTGGAACTGTTCTGTGGAACTGTGGGAATTCTCTGCAGAAGATATACCCGTAGCACTGGTGTGTGGCTACCCTTGCTTGAGAAGCTTGCTTTGCCTCGATAGGCTTCTGTGGTCGCACTTGCAATCTATGATGGATCTTCTGAGTCGATCCGAGAGTCAAACTAATCGATCTCGTGGTCGCTGCTTGTGATTCGATCGCTTCGTGTCATTCGATCGGCATGATCGTTTCTTGTCAGTCGATCTGGGTGTCAATCTGATAGATTGATCGGAGAATTCAAAGGAAGGTTGAAAAAGGTTTGAGACTTGGTTTTGGTGGGTACAACTTATCAATACCACTCCTGCTGTCACTGTTGGACACTTCTGTGAGCTAGCTTGTGGCAGGACTTGTACTTGTTGTAGCCAAAGCTGCTTGGTTGGTTTGGACATTGGATGCACCTTGGGTTGCTATGGAGCTAGAGGAGGTTCCTCTAAGATTCCTGAGAATCGAAAGCACTCAAAGTGTCTATCTGTGCTTGGGTAAGCAGGCTCTACCTTGGAAAGGCTTGTAATCCCGTCTCGCGTCGTCGTGTCGACTTGCTTGCAATGAGTCCAAAACAACCTTGGAAGTAGTTGCTCGGCATTCCGCTTGGTAACGAGAAGCGGAGCGGTTAGACGAGACAATACGGCATTATCGTCATCGAAAAGTCTTTGTGGCTGGCACTCCTTCTGAGAGTTGGTGCCACTCCTGGAAGATGGTGTCGGATTAAACCGTCACTTGGTGTACTGCGGCTCGGACTGGAAGTTCGCTGCATTGACACTTGATGGGGCTGGAAGCCCTTGGTAGATGGAAGCTGGTTGAGCTTCTGGAATCGTAGACTTGTGGAAGTGATGCCCTATTTGAAGGTGCATGAAGCTGGAAATGATGTAGCTTGGAATCACGGATTGTTGGGTTCGACTGAACCTAGTTCTTGGATGGCTCGATGTCTGAAGATGGAATGAGGAATGGTTGAGTTATTGTTTCCTTTGTCATGGTTGTTTATACTCATGTGAGACTCGTGACTGCTGGTGTCGTCACTTGTGGTGACTGTGCCGTCACTTGGTACACTCGGTACCGTCATTTGGTGTTGCCGTAGCTGAGACTGGGAAGTCAGGCTATAGCGACACTTGTGAGAACTGTTGTAGTAGCTGGAACTAGGAGGAAGTTCCTTGCCACAATGATACTTTGAGTTGGGGCTGTAAGCCCTTGGAAGTTTGGAAACTTGTAAGGAAGTATTCGGTAGTAGTTGTGGATGCTCCAACTTGATGGGCTCCACTGGACCTGGACGTGTCACGGTCGATGATGGTTCGATGGTGATGTAGTCGGTAGATCCTTTGGTGGATGATGCCACTGCTCTTACACTCCTGTGAGTTGGCTGTGGCAGGACAAGTGTTGGTTCTGTCACTGCTCTTACACTCCTGTGAGCAGGCTGTGACAGGACTTGTAGTTGTCCGTCGTTGTATCTATAGTTGGCTTGATTTGATGTACTCACGTACTTCTGTTGGTGTGAGACTAAGGTTGGTTGCAATCTCTGTACAGTAGTTGCAGTGGAGCTGAGGTGTGCACCCTCTTGTTGTTTCTTTTGATCAGGTTCCCGCTTGTGGGTCAAACTCTGTCTGCTCCAGCCATCCTGTGGCTTGGTTCCTTGTCTTGTGAACTCTTGAGTGGCTTGCTTGTAGCTAGCTACTCGGTTCAACGTTCACTGTCGTTCTGCTGTTTTTGCAGTTGCCGTTATTGTAGATGCAATTTGAATTTGGTTTGGTCGATTCATTGTAATCGGTTTGGTAGTGGTAGATACCGTTGTTGGCTGTTGTTGCCATCGATGCTGGCTGTTGATGTAGCCATTGATGGTTGTTGGCCGTGTAGTTGTGGCCATTGATGGTTACGGCATTGCCTATAAAGGCGGATGTTATGATGATTTTGTTTGTAGGATTGTAGGTTTTGGATTTTGGGTACCACCACACTCCTGTGCACTTGCTGTGATCAAATAGCAAGGGCATGGACTTGCAATGGTATCTGTTGTTGCCTACCTAGAGGCTGTTGTTGCCTCAGGTTTGCCTGTAATCAGTGGAGGAAGTGCTGTGGATTAGTTGCACAATACACGTTCCAAAAATTGGTAGTAGGAGGTGCTGTAGCTGGGATGCCACAATACACACTCCATGAAAGGGTAGTAGAAGGTGTTGAGTAAACTCAAACAACTCCAAAGAAAATTATTCAATGCTGGTGGAAGCACTCCTGTGCTTCCTGTAGCTCTGCACTGCTTCAGCAGTTCTTGCGTGTAGCTTGTGCTGCTCCCGTAGGTCTTGTGCCGGTTGGCTAGCTAGCTATCTGTAGGACATGCTTGCACTGCTCCGAAAGCTGGTAGCTCGCTCCCACATACCGTGCACTTGGTGATTTGGCTTGGATTTGCCGACGAATCCTCTTGTTGCCGACATACCGTACCCTGGTTCTGTGCGCCGCTGGAAAGATACTTTGGCCTTTCACGGAAAGATACCTTTTCCCATTCACTGGCTTTCTTTTGTCGGTCGCTGAACTGCAGGCTGTTCTTTGCCGTTCCGTGGAACTGGTTGTTGTCAGCGATTTCCTCACAAAAAGCAATGGCTTCTTCTGCTGCCGACTGTGGTACTGCCGACACTGTTGATAATCAACAGACTCAATGGCACTGTTGCTGCTGTCGGTATCCACAAGCGATAGCTTGTTCTTGTGGCAGCTGCTCTTGTTCTTCTGGTTGTTGCCGTAGCGACTGGGTAGCAGTAGCTGTGCTTGTTGCAGCAGTCGCTCGTTCGTTGACTGGCTGCTGTTTCTTGTTGTTCTTCGTATCGGCACTATGGCTGACACTCCTGTTGTCGCTGTAACACGATTATCTGCTGTCGATCCTGTCGTTGTTGTTCGTCACTCGCAGTAGCAAACTCTTCTTGTTCTTGTTGACAGTAGTAGCGGTAGCGGCTGCTAGCAGTAGCGGTCGTCGTCGTTGTTCTTCTTGTTGCCGTACCTGGTAGCGGTAGCAGCTGGTCGTCGTTAGTCCGAGGCTTCGACTGTCGTTTGGTTTTTCTTTCAATTTTGCTTGAATGCGCGTATGGATGCAACTCGTTTCCGGTTGCATTCGACAGCTTGTACTCTTGGGGATTGTTGCGCTAGCTAGTGTTCAAACACAACTTCCTCTGCCTGTGACAGTCCTGTTGTTGCTCCTGTCGTTGCCGTGTAATCGGCCTGGCAATTGGGCTTGTTTAGGCAGAATTTTCCGTCGCACCTCAACTCTATCAGCACTGATTTGAGGGCTTGATAGTGAGGCTAGAGGAACTCCCACGGAAGTACCTCTGTGGTGCCGGTAATCCTGTTGGAACTTGTTATCTTGTTCCTCTTGGTGGCAACACCCTTCGTGCTGCTCCTTTCGGTTGACACAACTTGTCGTTTGTGTCACTCCTGTAGGCTCAGTGCGTCCGTACAAGCAACCTCTTGGTTTTGTACGGTACTAGCAGCCTTGTCTCTGGTTGGACTCGACGCTCGTGGTAGCTAGCAGCTTGGTGCCACTCTTGTATGCACTCCGTCGTGCTTGCAGATGAGTCTTCTTGTAGTAGTTGGTTTTCGTATCAGCACTACACCTAGCTAGGTAGCAGTCGTACGATGGCTGTGTTACGCAGCTCAAAGTCTTGGCGATTCACTCACTCCTGTGAGTTGATCTCGTTCCAATCGCTCAGCTCACTCCTGTGAACTGCTTGGCGTCTTCGTGCCAACCTTTCTTGTCGTTGCTTTTGTTGGCTCGTGTGGTTCGTCTCCGTAGTAGCCTAGCTGCGCGCTCCGTAGTAGCTCACTCCTGTGAGCTGTTCCTTGATGTGTTCTGCTCACTCCTGCGAGCTTGTTTCCGGCTGACTCCGGTGAGCTTGCTCGTCGGTCGTAACTCGGTCGGTTGTAACTCAATCAGTTCCTGTTGTATGAGGACAGCTCAAGCATGTAACTTAGTCAGTTCAGTCTCCTCTTTTCACTGGTATGCTTACTTTGCACTGATTTGGTTGTCTCGTGATGACCAATCGCTCCGTTTAGCTGAATTCGTGAGGGATTTGGCTCCCGATTCGATTCCGTGATGAGGAATTTCGCCTGTTGAGCTGTTTTCGTAGCCCTTATAGTGGGGCTGCAGCACTATCTGATGTGCCGACGGTGGTTACCTTATAGCATGGGACTCAATAGTCAATATCCCATTGGCGAGATCTCGAATTCGAGATGAACTTCGAGAGAAAGATCTCTTCTTGGAAATAGTGTTGGTTTCTAGTAACACTCTAGCTTAGTAAAGGTCAAATACTGTTTTACTGTTAAGCTATTTCCAAGAAGTGATCTTTCTCCATGTTTTCTGGGATTGATTCAACTTCAAAGGATATAGTGAAGGGGGTGACCATATAGATCAGTTAAACTCCCCATGTATGTAACTAGAGAATAGATATAGATATCCCCTATCAACTAGATTGGGATAAACGACTAATTTGCATTGAGGTGTCTGTAATACAGCCTCCAACACTCGGGGGGGTTAAATTACTCATTTAGCTTAACAAGCTATTGGCCACGGAGTGACTTTATTGACGCGGGCAAGTGGTGGGGGAGATCCCCACCTAGCTGAGTCGTCATCTACTTGTTTGCCCAATCAACATGACCTCATCCACTGGCCCAACGTGGAGCCAGCACCAAGTAGACAGATGCCCTGGGTAGGGAGGTGAGCACATTGATAGGGAACCTGCAGCGCAAAACCTGGGTTACAGGGGCTTACACAGGATTTTGTCGGTATTGAAACCATTATCACCAAAGGGGCCGTGAGGACCAGATAGATTGCCAGACCAAAGAGTGCTCGCCAGTAAGTGTGTCTGGGTGATCAGGTCCCAAGCTATGGCAAGTGCCTTGGCATGCAAGGCAAGATGCCAGCAGAGCCCGTAGGAGGTGGTACTCCTCAGGCTGGACCAGAGCAGGGTGTAACCCATCCAATGCACAAAAATTGTTAGATAGAGGCCAACAAGCAGGCAAAGGATGGGGTCAAATGACACACTGGCAGTCTGTGGTTCCCAGGAGGGAGGCACAGTGGCTGCTGGAGTGTTGTGGGCTGTTCGAGGGGTTGTTGAGTCAATAGAAGGAGGATAAGGGGGCACTGGGAGTGGGCTGGTGCCAGGGGCAGGAGGGGAGATCCTGTTGGTATTGGAGTGTTGTTGTAGGAGTTGGGAGGTGGCATGGTTGATGGTGTGTTGTAGGATAGAGGCGTGTCTCTGTTCAAGGCGGGTGAGAACAAAGGCATCCTTCCTGATAGTGTGATTCGGAAGGGTGTGATCCTCAAGATGGCTGCATGCTCTAGGAGCTGTTGGCTGATCATCTGGGGAGTGGTGTTGTGTAGTCTGCGGAGGATGGTGGATGTGGTTGGTTGGGTGAAGTGTGGGAGTGGGGGGATGTCTGGGAGGACCTTGGGTTTGAGTGAAGTTGTGGGTAGACATGGGGAAGTCATGGTGGGTGGTAGGTGGGTTGGTGGGAGAGTTGTGTATCCTGGAGTGTTGACTGTAGTGTCGTTGCTTCAACGCAAGCAATGGAGGTTGCTTGTGAGGTGGCGAGAGGATTGATGTAGAGGGGTTTATTCAAGGGGCAATGCACTGAGGCACTGGTAATCAAGGTTTATATCAAATTGTTGGGTTGTTGTTGCCACTGGATCAAAGGCTGTGGCCAAGTCTGGTGCAGGTATACCACTACCTGCAGGAGAAGATGGTATCAGAGCCAAAGGCTGTTAGGGATTCTTTCAGGGAAAACTGGAGAAGTCACGCTATAGCCAGTAGAGGCAGTGGTGGGGGGATCAAGGGGTGTTGTTGGTTGATGGGGCTGTGTTACTGGATGACACTGTGTTGTCTCAAAGGCTGGTACTCAATCTGTTGTAGGGTCAGTCATGCAACAGAGAGTCAAGCCAAGATGTGGAGGGTACTCGATTCAGGTGGAACTGTGGAAAGTCACTGGAGAGTCACTCAACAATCAATGAGAGAGAGATAGAGTCAGTTATGTATTAATATCTATGCCACACCACGCTGCAGTTCTGTCTGGGGCTCAATCCTTTGGAGCACCACACTCAGTAGGAGAGTCAGGTGCAGTAGCAGAGAGGTGGCTGTTTCAATGAAGGTGTTGCACAATCTAGCCAAACACGCTAGAGGGGCAGCTTTTGTAGTTGTTCTTGTGGGGGTAGGATCCTTTGGAGAGGAGCTGGATATCCCAGGGAGGGGCTGTTGAACGATGAGAGTGCAGCCAAGCCTGGTGATAAAGTTTGAGGAGGACGACTGACTGCAGGGGACCCTATGCAGCCGGTGTACTCTTGAACTCAAGTCCTTACAGGAACTCTGTTGTTGTTTGTTGTTCCTCTTGGTGAGGAGTTAGATATCAATGGAGGGGTGGTAACAGTAGCAGGTGTTGATCAGTCAATCAGTCTGTATAGGGATAGGACTGGTTGGATCAGTAGGATCAGGTCCAACAAGGACGTCGGGAGAAACCACTAGTGGCCGGTGAGAAAGTAAGAATACAGGTGTAATTCTCTTCTGGGTGGTCACTGCAGGTATCTCGTGAAGTCCTTCTTGATTGCAGTAGGCTGCGTACGGAGGAAGAGGTACGTATCGGAGGTACGAGGAGGAGCGACAATGGGATTTCTTCGGCCGTCAGGAGCTTAGTTCAGAAAACAACAATGACACGTATGGGAATTGTTTTCTGTACTGTGCTGTGGAAGGCCGGAGACTTCTTCTTGTGGTCAATTCTTAGGATCAGTTCCAACAAGGACGTCGGGGGAAACCCAGAGTGGCCGGTGAGAAAGTAAGAAATACAGCTGTGTTTCTGTTCTCGACGGTCACTGCAGGTATCTTGTGAAGTCCTTCTTGATGATAGTAGGCTGTCGTTCGATCCGTACGGAGGAAGAGGAGGTACGGAGAAGAGGTACGTTCGTGGGAAAATCGATCGATTCACGGAGTAGTGAGTCTTGAGTTCGATTCGATTTGTTGAATCGATTCGAATCGCGATTCGGATAGTCAGTTGCCTTAGGGGTGAGGTTAACTGATCCTGTTGTTGCGGAGGAAGATCGATCGTTCGAAAACGAAAAAGAGGATCGACAATGGGATTTCGATGGCCGTCAGGAGCGTAGCTGAGAAAACAACAAATAGATATGGGAATTGTTTTCTGTGCTGTGCTGGGGAAGACCGGTGACTTCTTCTTGCGTTCAAATTCGTCCAACTTGGCCGTCGGCGGTCGAGAATAGAAAACCCGCCCGATCTCGTAGGATTTCAATGGGGATGGCTTTCTAATCTGAACCGGGGAAGGCCGTTTTGATAGTCGCTTGATAGGAGAGGTGCGCTTGATAGGAGATACCAGAGGAGGTGTCGATCCTGTCAACCTGAGGGCTTGAATGAGATAAAGAGAGGAAAAAGGGATGGGTGTTTTCCGTGATGACGTTGAGTGGATTCCTATAGTAAAACAGTACTCTTCAACGAAATAACAGATAACAAGCTTCCTGAGGTCCTTTCACTTCGTTTCAATGCTTCTAATGGTGCTAATAGGTTGTGTAATGGTATAGGTATGACCGATTGGTTGTGTTTGTTGCTATTAGTGTTGTTGTTCTTGTAGTGACAGATCCAGAGGGGAAGCGCTTCTGTTTTCGGCTTCCCTTGAAAAAGTGGTGTGGTGTTTGGCCTTGTTGTTGGACCGAAGTGGTTGCGTGTCCTCGGCATCCGATACAGTCTCAACCTTTGGCTTAGCTTGTGTTGAAGGTGGTCCTGAACAATCCTCCCCAGCACCTGATGACAAAGGGGCTGCCAAAGGGGTGGGCGGGGGGTAGTGCCGGCGCCGGCGTTGGGCCCGGGTTTGTACATGGCATTGCCATGGAGTATCAGGATCAGAAGCATAACCATCACTGTCATCCGAGGAGTCTGAGTCATAACCGTGGGATGCTCGTGCTGTGAGAGGGGGAAGGTCAATCTCGTCTGAGATGATGTGTGCCATGGCTTCCATAATGCCACGACGATCAATGGACTGGTTCTGGCGATCAGAGTGGTCAACGAAGTCGTCATCAAACACTCGAAGTCGCCCAAGAGGGTCCAGTGGGAACTCCTCATCATCGTAGAGGGTGTTGTCCTGCTGAAGGAACCAGTCATCCGCAGGGACAGAGTCAAGACAGGAGGGATCCCAGGCATGAGGACTGGTGAGGTCCACATGGGGGATACTACTGTCACTGAGTTCCTGGTCAGTAGGTGGCCGCAGTTGGACATAGGGTAGCCCGGATTGGATGGCATGGGCACCTGAAACCGTTGGGGGTCACAAAGTAGGGTCGAGCCCGGTGACAGTCAGGGCCTTGTCATGGACACGCACCCGAAATGCTCCAACTGACCTGGGGAGAGAATGGTTTTCCCATGGGACATGCAGCACCCTGGTGTATCAGACCAATGATGGGACCATGGTCTGTGAGGATGAAGCAGCTGCCGTGGCAAGCTGGAGGTTCTGAACTGTATGGTCATCAATGCCACTGAGATCAATAAATTGACCGTAATGGTGAATAACCCTGACATCCTTGCCAAGGATGCAGCCGTTGGCTCCTCGGTCCATGAGGGCTCGCCACATGAGCGTGGACCAGGAATGTTTGGAAACAGTGTAGATCACAGAACCGGGCGTGCTGGAATGCCCTGGAGACGACCGGTCCAGCACAGTAACTGGTCGTTCCTTGCCATTTGCCGCGGAAGGTAGCCCCTCCGAAGAGAGGTGGCATGCTACCCCGCGAGCATGGGTGGTGCCTGGTTTCCTGGGGCTGGACCTGTTCAGCACATAAACAGATCGCCCCTTCAAAAATCCGGCTCCGGCTCAGGTTCAGGGACTACAGGCATCTGACTAGAGGACCAGTAGCCTGTAACTTGGTGTCATGTCATCCCTGTCTTGCAAAGTGGCAGGAGTGTGTGTTAGTGAGAGCGCGAGGTATGCGAGGGGTCTATATTATATTTGATTCTCTTATTCCCTTTTGTTGGTGTGAAGGGTGGGTTGGGAGGGCTGGGATAGGATGTGACCCTGGGCCGCTGGAGCAAATGATTATTGTAAGTTCCTGCAAAAGATGGAAAGCGACCTGAGTGCTCTATATTTTTACTATATTTTTTATATCTTTTTTATGTGTATTGTTGAGTGGATGGGGCGATGTAGTAGCTTTTGGGTTTTTTTTTATATTTTACGCTCATCGAGTGTAGCAGAAGGGTGCAAGAGGGGCCGCGTTCCGCGTATATTCCTAGATGCCATATATCTTCAGAATTGCCGTGGTGTGTGCGCGTTCTCTCTATCCAATTGTTATTTGGTTTGTGTGGATTTCATATGATTGATTGGGCGAAGAGGATCGGTTTATAGGCTGTCACTTATTAAGCTTTGTAGATCCGATTTCTCTACAATCGTTATTTTCAGCGACTTTTTATATTCAGAGCCAGTACGCGTAGTCGAATTACATCCCTCGTTTCATGAAAACCTTTTGCGATGCTGTCGACGCTTTGGGGTTACCATCCAGTCTGTGACCAT
>CAICTM010002676.1:0-12547 GCA_903772945.1 Seminavis robusta | reverse complement strand
ATGGAGGCCCAGACTCGCAACCCCTCACAACGAGGATCCCACAAACGGGAATGGCACCAATACAAATGGAGGCCCAAACTCACAACCCAAACGCTGACATCACAGCCGATTCCAACTACTACGCGAAGCTGGGAGAGCAATGGGAACTGCCCCCTTTTCCTTGTGCCTTCCTGAAAGATCAGGCTGAGTTTTGCTTATGTCTAGACTGCGCTTGGAGGAATTTGCGTCCATCGCCCCATTGGTAGGCGAGCTCTGGATGCTGACTACTATTATCTCACCACAGGCAAGCCTTGTGATGGCTTTGAGCAAACAGGATGCGAGTTCAAGGATTGTTACTTGACTCACGGATTTAATCCATTCAATCAGCACAGGACTGCTTTTTCAGGCGTCGAGGAGAGGTCTGTGACCGATTTGACAACAACCAACCGAACGTGGGCTCAACACGGAGATCGAACCGATCGATGAGACTCTCATGACGACATCGGGGAACGGTAGAGAAGCGATCAACAGAGTTGATTCGATTCGATTCGATTCGATTACATTGCTAGCCGGTATTCACATGGCTGTCGACGACAGGATACAAGATGCTACAGCACAGTCGCACGGACAGGAAAGAATATCCCCACAAATGGCAACCTATACAGGTACGTCCAGAATGGAATCACGCTGTTCGTTTGCCGTTCTTCTTGCATGCCACAGCAACAATCGAAGGAAGTGTGGCGCATGAGTGGAAGGAGGGTGGAATGACGAGGAAACGCCGGTGCATTGTGTATGATTCAAATTCAAAAGCGAATTCAACCACGAACGAAATTCCCCAAACGATGCGGAGACGAGACGATCGGAGGTGGAAACCTTTTGTTGAATCAACCATAGCTGTAGCTAGAGGTCAAAAAATCCAAACCAGCACACCAAAGAGACCCTGATCTAGTTGGCTGCTGTGCCACAAGAGGCCAATGCGTCCCGGTTGGTACGACTGTACCCGTACTAGTGCTGGTCGTCCGAAATTCTTGACCCTGCGGACAAAACTAGCTGCTTCAAAGAACAAATCGAAGAGAAAATTCTCGACTGTAACAATTTTATGAGCTCAGGGCAAGCGCCCTGGATCATTCAGCTTGACCGCTCAGAAGTTTCGAAAGTTTGCGTTTTGTCTTTCGGAAGCTCGTAAAATGTGGTACATACCACTTCGTGGTACCGTACCGGTACCGGTTTGGATTGTTTAAGCTCGCCCCACTCTCGAAGGCAGAAGCAGAACGTTTTGGCACGACTGAGTAAATCGCAATCTTTCCTGGAAACTTGGCTCGAAACATCCACAATGATGCTCCTAAAACCGCTACTGGTACAGTGTACCGTCTGCTCGACACGTTCGATAACCAAGCTGGGAATGGTCTAGAAGTCGACGTCCGCGATGTCCTATTTGACTGTCAGCAGATCCACCACGGATTTTTCACTGTGCCACACACATTTGTTTCCTTTGTGTGGTTTGTCGTCTGTTTTTAGCTAGGTAGCTCGTAGCAAACAACACGTCTACATACTGTAGTACCGGTACAGTAGTATGCATGGCGACCTTGAGAATGTTTGAACCATATTCCGTAAGCAAAGCTGACGAATCCAATGGCTGGAATCACCACGTTTTGTCGCCCAACCTCGGCAGCGTCCCATCCACCTGGAGTCACTGTTCAGTGCTTGTTTTTTCTGGTCATGCGGCTCAGTCTTTTTGCAGTCAACGTCAAGCCAAGCAGGTCAACCCCATGAAAAATTGCCCCCTAATACCCCCAACAACAACGCTATGCTAAGAACTCAAAAGTAGCTCGTGTCTTGAATAAATTTGGGATTCAAAGTTTGCTTGCTTGTGGAGCAAGTCTAACCAGCTCGTCTCTTTACGATTTAAGTTCATTGATGGCACCAGAAGGAGTAGCTACTCGAGTAGTATCAGTCACGATTACGGCCATCGGATATACGTACAGTAGCCAGTGCCGAAACAAAAAGAAACAGCATCATTGCTTCTTTGGTTCTTGGGCGGCATCATCGGCCGAATTTTAAAAGTAGGTCCACACTTGTTCTTGTCGTAGATTATTGTTGCTGATGAGTTTGCCTAGCTGGCTAGACCCCTATGAAGGTCTCTGGAAGTCTCCTTTGTGTATTCCATGCTACGGTTCTGTCATCAGCTTTATCTTTCTGCTAGAGTACAAAAGCTGAAATCCTGAACTTCACACAAGTACTCCAAACCATCCCTTCCTGTAGCAGCAACAATGCCATCCTCCATCAGGAAATGCAATGTATAGCCACAGCTCCAAATGTTGGCCATCTACAGCATTTCCACAACAACAAAAAATGGTCAAGCAACCGACCATGCAAGCAACCATGCAGAACAGGCAGATTGCAGCTGCTTCCAGGGCTATAGGCAACACAACCTGTTCCAGTCCTCTGTTGTTTCGTAAAGAACCAATGACAAGCACAAAAATAACCAAACGCCCCACCTTTTTTCATTTTCTCCCTTTGATCGACCAGTGCTTTCTTCGGTTTCACCATTTTTTGTACCTTTTCTAAAATTCCGCGTAAGGCTCCTGGACACACACCGGTACGCAATGTTAATTTTAACCCATCCTCTCCATACGGTAGTAACGTCTCGCCGGTACGCTAGCTCTACCGCACTAGTAGCTAGCACTCCAATTAATTTCCACTCACTTTGCTCTGCATCTGATCTGCACCGCTATTCCCATTGTTCGTTGCATTAATTGTTTGCGTGTTTCCTTCGTCACCGTTTCGTTGGTATTGCGCTGTTTGTGAGTGGAACTTGTCATCGTCGGTACTTTTGGAAAGGATAGGCATTTTGGTTGGTCGGCGGCAGAATGGCTAGCTGTTTCGGTAGCAATGCTACTGCCGCATTAGCGCGAGAGTCTCCGCTTGGGACTGGCAAACATCATCATTCATGGCTGTGGTTGTTGTTGAATCACAATCGAATCATTCTTGTGACCCTTGAGTACAACTACAACCAATGTGGATCTCGATGGTTTCTCGGTCGACTTGTGCCAATTGCCTTCTTGACTATAAATCGATACTGCTGATTGCTGTTGTTGCCTGTGTGTTTACTGTTTCCGATGTGAGATTGGGGATGAGTTTCCTATCGTATACTGCCGGGGCCGGGGTTGCATGGTCGGTTGCCACTGCATGGAAGGGGCCGTCGCGTCATTGTATCTTCCGTCGGAGTGTTAAGGTTAAAGCGCGGTTCCGGATCTACGGTATCGGATATATACTTTTACTCTTGCAAAAGTAACGGGCAATACCGGTAATAGCCAGTGCGTACGGTACACAGGTCCAGCTGTTCCGGTACACTGGTACCACAGTCGCACTCGACTGACGGCCAACAAAATCCTCTTCTATTTAAAATACTAGCGACCGATCGAAGCAAAGCCGCACACACCATATTCAATTGCCTCGTAGGCAAAGCACTCCACGCACACAAAGGAGCGTTGCATGTCCGCTACGGCATGACAGTAGAAAGTACTGGCCAGCCATTCTCCCCCATCTTGGCGAAGCTGCACAGTATGTGTCCCGCCCCCATGCCAACGGTTGCGTTGCATGTCCACTACTGTACGGCAGGGTACATGTCCGCTACGGCGTGACACCCACAATTGTTGGAGCGTTGCATGTTCGCTACGGCATGGCAGTAAAAGGTAGTGGCCATTCTCTCCCTTGGCGATGCGGAAACGCCTCAAACCCCATGCCAAAAGTAGGATTGACCATGCGGGTCGCGAATACGCTCTTGAAGCAGTCGCAGCATCTTGCGTAAGCTCTACTCGCAAGCGAAGCATTTCCCTTAGTAGTTGCAGTTGAAGTCTCTTGGCAGCTCTAGAGATCTTGGCGCACCCATCTTGGACGTTGCTTCTTGAGACGACCGTTGTTGCGGGTTGGTTTGTCGCAAATGCACTGTTTAGGGTTAGTGGTAGGGTGTTGGACGCGCCAAACTCAGTCTCCGAAATCTGCAAGTCCGACGGAAACAGTCTCACTTTTTGTTTTTTCGGCACTGAGGAAAGCAAAAATGTTGTTGTCTCCTTGTCATTGGCGCAAAACCATAGCGCTGAGTTGGGCTCTTGCGGCTCTACTACTCACCATTCAAGTTGCCAGTGTTTCATCTGTGGCAACATCCTTGCCAGACGGAGACCAGCGATGCAAAGGTACGGACTTGGACTACTCCAGACTCCAGACTGTCTCAACCGACAATGCCGCAGGCATGCATGCTCGAGCTTCGTCAGATGATGGAGCCACGAGTTCGTTTGTTGTCAATCAAGCCTTTCCAGTCCGCCTTGCCACTGCTGGAGTGAATGGAGAGGCTTCGCCTTGTGTTGTCCAGCGCTTGCGCATCAATGAAGCTATCAATGGCATCCCAGTCTACGGAGCCGACTCGGTTGTAACCTTGGATGAATGCTACGGCGCAGAACTGGTGGCCGATGCAGCCACAACAGACATCAAAGCTCATGTGGAAGACATTGGCTTCACAGGGCTCACTGTTCGAGAGGTTACTGGTAAATCTTTCTCGTCTGTCCAGGTCAAACGAGGCTATACCCCTCTCTTTTCAGCGGAAGATACCGTTAACTACTTGTCCACAGAATTTCAAGTTGACAAGGATAGTGGCAATATCGAGCCTCCAAAGCTCTACATCTATGTTACAGAACCAGAAGACTACTTGGCGTACTTCTCCGATTTGCTGGTGAAGACTGATGATGGGGAAACCAATGTTATCCGCGTCATTGTGCACTCGTACGATCTCACCATTCTGAGCATTTGTCTTCTATCATCATCCAAAACCGTGAATGAAAGAAGACATTTGCGCCAAGACCAACGGGAGCTTCAGTCCGAGTCATGCTACACCTGTGCTATCAATGAAACGTTGACACTTTCTGGCACCACAACCACACAGGAGATACGATCCTTGTACTTGAACAACACGGGGAAGAATGCTATTGTGACGGAGGCAACGGCCCAATCCGACGGAAGGACTGTCAATGTCCCAGGCTCAGTGCCTTCTGTTTTCTATAATGGAACGTACAATTGCTTTAGCCGTCTTAGCGGCTGTAAGTTTCAACAACTGATTAATAAGACCCAACAAACATCACTTTTGTCCTTACACTTCATTCATATTACTGTTTGGTTCACAGGTGTTCTTTCGGAGCTGCCCACTGGTTGTGCTGATGCTCTGAGTGATGTTCACTATATTTCAGTGGTAACTCTCCAGTACTTGCAGTCTGCTCTGAATGTCATGGGCGGTTTGGCAGTCTCATCAAGCAGTCCTCAATCAGTGAGAGCATTGACCCACGTTGATGCACCAGTCTGCACGTAAGTCCGACTCGGAATCCGTCCCAATGGGAGTTTCTTTGTGCAGGTCTGCTTGAAACAGCATCCATCCATTCATTCATCCTTTCTTGCTTTCCTTTTCTTCTGGATACCAGTTCCAACTACTACCAAAACCAACTCTTCTGTAGGTCGCGATGAAGGAATTGCTCCATCATACTTCAACCTCATTCACTCACTTTCATGCACCACTTGCACCTTACAACAAAACTGACCAATTTTTAAATGGTATGTGGGAGTTTCCCTGTGTATGTTGGTGTGTACCTGTCAAACTATGTTCTCACCTGTCAGTCCTTCGTCATCCCATAATTGCTGACAATGACAGAAACTCCAGTTGGGGATTGTTATTGCCCTAGATCAACCTCTCCCACGTCTATCGACATCATTGCAGGTGTGGTAGCCCGTGGTGTCACACAGTACAGCAGCGGTTTGGGCATTGGGGGGCAGAGTGGAGCTTTGCTTGTTGGGTAGGTTTTTTTCAGGTTTAGTTTCATGGAGCCTCATGATGTTGAAACTCTCATCTTACCGCTGTGCTCGACCTGATTCCAACCAGCTACTCGGATATCTATGGCACAGTTATCGAATTTCTCGTGAACGATTCTCTTGATACACCAGACTTTTTGGTTGGGGAACGGTGAGTGGTGCCGCCAGGCAGAGCTGCAAGAAAAGAGTTGAACCTTCGATTCCCATACCTTCCCCGCACGCTGTTGATTGTGGTTGCCCCGCCCCCTCTTATCCTCCTTTTCTTTTCATATAGGCTTAAAGGTTCTCATCCTGTTGTTTTCCGGTACATGGAGAATCCGCCGGATGACGGTAGATCCATTGGAAGTGTAAGTTCCCGGTACTCCAGCTATTAGGCCACGCACACACGTTGTTAAACTTCCATCCCCCATATTGCCTTTAGGTCTGTGAATACGATATCTCTGTTGGTGTAAGGCAACAAATGTGGTTCCGGTTCTCTATTGACTTCTATTCTGTCCTCACAAACGCTGTAATCATTCCTCCTTTGAAGGACTATAGATCTAATGCTGGTGTCCCAAACAAGGCGTATGTCAAATCGGTCCGAGAGTGCCAGGCTCATTCTTGCTCAACATCTGAGTCCGAATGCGCCATACTGCTGGGTAACTTGTTCATGTACACCAACATCTATCGCCTTTCATCAACTAGCACATTCTTGGATGCAGCCGCTCAAACCTGCTCTGCAGTTAGTGAGTTCTTCACAAATACCGGCCCTACCACATCATGCACTACCACGGAAGTAATGTCGTTTATTGTTGCCGGCTGGGCGTCGGTAAGCGTTGATATTGACAGCAGCACTTGCACAGCTGTGGACAACTGTCCAGCAGGTAAGTCCTTAAAATCGTGGATCATGCCATCAACTCCCCTCACTTAGTAGACCCCCCATAATCTGCTGCTGCTCAATTGCACTTTTCCCTCCCATGTCCCAGAACCATCGGCAGCTCCCACCCCACGTCCCGATCCTCAGTTTGGATGTCAAAGCGCTACTTCAGTTTCAATCCCCTCAACTTTGACCGGGGACACCTCAACAGCTATGACCTTCTCGTCTCAATCTTGTGGCTCTGCAAGAAACCACAACAGTCCTGGAGTTTGGTACAGGTATGTGCAGGAAAGCGCTTCTAAATGCCATGCATGAATTATTGACAGCAACCTGATGTGTTGCTGTTTTCTGCTGTGTCCGTTTACAGTGTTACCGGAACTGGCAATTCTATCGTGGCTTCGTTGTGTAATACAGCAGGTGGGGATACTCAGCTCAGTGTTTGGACTGGGTCCTGCTCCAATTTGCAGTGCGTTGTCGGGAACGATGACCATTGCTCTGTTAGGTCACAAGTTACTTTCCCAACCACTTTGGGCCAAACGTACTACATTTACGTCTGTAAGTTGGCATTGGGTTTCTTTCCTGAGGCTAGTGCACACAGTCGGAGCTAAAACCTGTTTCTTGTCTCAGATGGATACCATGGTGCAACTTTCAGCTATTCTTTGGATGTTAGTCCAACTCCGGCACCAACACCGTTTCCCACTGCAGGGGGGGCGCTTTCATGGGTTATTGCCATAGATATGGACAACTTTTATATCTACGTCTTTGACAGTGACACTGGCACAGAGGTGATGTGGCTCCCTGATGTGGCTGGATTCCAGTACATTCCGGCCGCCATGGCATCTCGACCTGGAGAATCTGGAGAATCTGGACGCTTGTTTATCTGGGGTAACCAGGACCCGTCGGGTACTGTCATGTTTGGTCTTTTACGAGTTGGGGTTAGCCTTGACCCTTTGGCTGTAGGGGTAGTCCCGACTTCCCTGGTAGACTTGCATGCAGGAGCTATTGCATTTCGACATGGTGTTCTTTATGGACTCTTTGGCACAAGTTTGTATTCGTTGAATGAAGTTACAGGTATTGAAACGGTTGTATGCCTGAACATAGTGCCAATCTTTTACCACGGGCAGGAGATCACGGGCATGGCCACAAACCCTACTACAGGCCTTCTCCATTTGATCACATGGACCACCCCAACCATGTACACGATTGATCCATCCACGTGCACGCTTGAGACAGTTGGGCAGCTGAGTCCCCCGCCTAATGGTACCTATTGGGTGGTAGTTAATTCAATTGTGTGGAATCCCAACACCAACAAGTTCCTTGGAGCCGGTCATGATATCATTTTTGACTTGGATGTTGATGGTACGGTGACACATGTGCGTCATTTTGATAGTCGAATGGCAAAACATGGAATGGCAATGTACTCGGATGTCTTCCCAACAGCACCCACGCCCTTCCCCACCTCATTTCCAACCCCGCTTGCCACTCCAGCCACCCCAGCCCCCATTGTGTCAACTCCATTGCCGAGTCCAAATCCAAATCCATTCCCAACCAATTCTCCCGATCCGGTCCCAACCAATGCACCAACAGGATCGGTCGGAACCCCTGCCCCAACAGGAGCGCCGTCCAATTCTCCAACCAGTATCCCAGCCACAGCAACACCCATGCCCTTCCAAACCTCAATCCCATCACCCGTTCCAACGCCGCTTGCCACTCCAGCACCTATTGCCCCGACCTGCAACGGGCTTGTGGAAGCAGTAGGCCAGTTTTTCCGATTCTTTGGTGGCTGAAGTGCAGACACTTTCAGCATGTGTTTGCCATCATTTGCACCAGCCATTTGCTCAATTGTTCCTTGTGTATGTGTCTTTTTATAATGAAAAAGTCAAACAACCGAAAAGTTACCACAGAGTAAAGCCTGTGTTTTAGCGATTCGGCAGTTTGTGAGTAAACTTACTTAGTTCAGTCACTTTTTGCTAAAATCGTATGTCTTTTTATAATAGTCAGAGAGCCGTAAGGGGCTCCACAGTGAAGAGAATCGGACATGTTTTTGCCCAGCACATAATAGTTGTGCGTCGGCATAATCAAAGTAACCAAACAGAAAACACCCCAACGATATCATTTGAGCATTCCTTCACCAGGTATTGTGTAGGCTGAACTGTTGACGATTCAAGTGGCTATCAGAGAAGCAACGGTCGAGCTGCTCTTCTTCAGCCGCGATGGAAGCTGAATACTGGCACGATTGATGTGCTCCGTACTCCATCATATGGTTTGTCCTGTGGTCGTCGCCAAACATGATCATGTCTATGTTATTGGGATCCAATCCCTCGTAGTCTCCAAACTAGTAGTATCCTTGGAATATTTTATGATGCGCCAAGAGTTATTGCGCCTTGGGTCGGATCCACGGCGCCAGCATGGTGTCAATCAACTCGCCGTGATTCTTGACGGCCAAGGTTTCAAAGGCAAGGCATCGTGAAAGAGCGAGATTACCACCGTTTCGTCGTCCCCTCCATCCCGCGGTACGTGACTGGCCATTTGCAGATTGTTTTCGTAGTAAAGACTCACAGGAGCTCCCATTTATATGCGTCTTTTTGTTGTTGGAGTAGTGTCAGTACATTGCCCATGCAGTGTCGTTTTGGACAATGGCGCGGTCGTATTCCCGTCCCATGCGGTCAAAAGTTGGCCTTGTGCGCTTGTCGAAGGATTCGAAAGTTTCCGTTTGCGTGGCATACCTGTCATCTCAGCGTTCCTGACGGCATTAGATGTCATCCCGATTCGATTCAGTAACATCCATGCAACGTTACATCGTGCTCCATCGCTGGAGCAAACTGGGAAAGGGAATGCAAGACATGGAATCCATCGACAAAACGATTGTGCACAAAGCAGCTTTCACCTTTCCGACAGGGATGACGCAAACCTTCTTCTTCTTCTTGACTACTACTACTAGCATTGCTGCCACTATTATACGGTATTAGTACTGTACTGTGCCGCCCACGGCAACACCCAAAGCCCAAGGATGATAGTGTAGGAACAAAAGAAACGGTAGAAAAAGGGGTGCGCAAGAGGGGCGCGAGAGGATCCCTCGTAAGGATGGGACGATGGTAGAAGAGACAGCCATCGTCAGCGTTCATTTCGCCCCAGGATCTAATTAAGATCGTGCGATGTCCTTTCTGTGAGTGGAGTGACAGCCGTCAATCATCAAGCTGTGTCCAGGTAAAATGTGGTTCCGGTTTCAAAATTAGGCTCGCCCATCTCTCGAAAGAAGAACCAAGAATACGTTTACGCACGACTGAGAAAATCGCTATCTTTTCCGCACGAAACATCCACAATGGCAATGCTACGGTACGGCCTTCTGCTCGACGCGTTCGATAACCAAGCCGATCGAGTAACAAGCTGGAAATAGTCTAGCTAGCTACCGGTAGAAGCCTGCGTCCGTGATTTCCTATTTGGACTGTGGGCAGATCCACCACGGACTTTCCACTCTTCCGCACTGAAGAATAAGCCACTGTTGTCTCTTGTGTGGTCTGATTTGCCTAGTAGCTCGTACCGGTAGCATCAACGTGTCTATCACTATACATACTGTACCGTACAGTAGTACCAGCTGCTGAAAAGCTGATCGCCATGGGGACCTCAAGAATAGTCAAACCTTATTATTGCGAAGCCAAAGATAATTATTCTACCTTCTGCAGCTGCCAGGAAATCCTCGGCCATCGAATGGATACATCAGATTTGACCATGCAGCTTCCGACTAAAATAGTAGAAGATCTGTGTGATGTGATTCATCGTATTCTTTGCACTGATGAGATTGTAACAAAGCACTTTCAGGCTCTTCTTGGTATGTGCCAATATGCTTTGCCTGTCATTCGCAGTACAGCTCTTTTGCCACCCCTGCACAAAGCACTTCATGAGGCACGGCTCCAAGATGCCGGCAGTGTCCAGATCCACCCAAACACAGTTCAGCACAACAGCCTACGGACACTCGGCCAGATCTTGAAAGTTATCAGCCTTGTTTCCACAGACAATCACCCTTTGTGGGTCGAAGGCCGCAAACAAGTGCTGGAATCGCCAAGGTTTGACTGTCCCGCCGAACAGCAATGTCCCATCGACTGTCGTCTCTTGGCCCAAGGAAGAAGGAGAGGGAAAGGACGGCACGACTGCACAGCTCTATTGGCGATCTGGTAAGGGTCAGGGTCTTGAAACCACGTGTTATCATATTGATAGATCACACGTTCCTGTGAATTAACATGTGCAAATTCTTTCTTTTGCAGGGAGCGCAGAAGGAAAACAATCTCATCGGGCTTCGTAGCCATCCACCAGAGGCTCTGTCAGGGTTGGAGGCAGCTGTGGTGAGCTGGCAACTGGAGCACAGCCCAGTCCATGCAGATCCCTGCCCCAGTGATGCAGAGGGTCACTTCAACTTGACGTACAGATGGGTTCTGGCGGATGTGTCCGCGACCTGCATGCCCTTCACGGAAGTACAGTTCGTGGGTCTTTCCGACGGTCCAAAGCGTGTTGCGCACTGAGCCAACTCGGACGTTTTTAATGTAATAGTAGAACATAACCCTTTGGGGGGATGTAGTTATTATTTTTTAATTTTTAAGTTTATACTGTATGTATTGCAGCCAGAAGAGGATGGGCCCATCGGGCCGGGAACCAACGGTATAGATGATTACATAGGCGTAGTTCTCGTAGTTTTTCCCCCGAATTGATCCATGAATGAAGTGGCGGTGCGAAAAAAGAGTCCTCGTGGGTTTATTCGATTCGATTGAATTCGATTTGTGACGGATCGGGGTCGGCTTTGTCAGCGTTTGTGTGTTGGCCCTTTGTTGCAATGCAATGGACAAGTAAGTCCAGTATGGTATCATGCGGAATTTATAGGCAGCTTTTGTTTATTGTTATCAAAGGATGATGTTACGATATTGTATACATGTATTATGTGCAGATATTTTTTTAATTAAGCCTACCGGTAGCTAGGATGTAGCGCTGTAGGAACGATCGGTCAATCTGCCTGCCTCCCTAGCTAGAAGCTACCGTACGACCGGTCAATTCTGCCTACCAGGCTAGCTAGAAGGGGAAAAGCCAGGTGCTACAGTAGTCTAGTATGATATTGTGTTTGAAATCGAGCGAATTGTGGTTTCGGGCATTTGCAATCCCAAACTGCAGAGGACAGGAGCGAGCCAGATGCCTTTAAAAAAAAATGGTACCAAAATCATTTTTCCAAAGGCAGCGGTCGTCGTCGTTGCGATCGCCCGCATTACGTACTACTTGGTTTGACCGGCACCAAAGACACGTTGGACAAATGCCTGTACGGTTTCCAGCGGTTCCTCGTTGTCTTGCGATTGCTGTTGCAGTAAAATATCCTGTAGTTTGTACTTGTGTTTGGTTTGTTTTTTACCCCAATCATCCTTGACAATTCCAAGTTGGGATTGTTGTTGCGCGAGGTAATCTCCCATGGCAACGAGGCATTGTTGTTCGTACGACAGCATGGCGTGTGGTTTGAGCAAAATTGGTTGATGGGCTTGAATAATACTGGTGTCTTTGTTGGTGTCGTTAGCATTAGCAATCGCGAGTGTCATGTATTGTGCCATTTCATGGGGATTGGCATAATCGGTAGCGACTGGAACGACGGCACCATTGGGAAGACGATCGGGTTGGAGCAATAGTGCCACGGCAATGCGTGCCACATCCTTGGCGGACACAGTGGGCGTTCGAATACTCGGTGGCCACGGATAGGCAATCCACGTCACGCCGTTATTGTCACTGGCACTTGTGCTGGCATTGTATTTGAGTTGTAGCGTGTCATTGAAATGGGGTGCCAATCGGAGGACGTGATAATCAAATGCCAATTTGGTTTCGTCTTGTCGA
>CAICTM010002675.1:0-12549 GCA_903772945.1 Seminavis robusta | reverse complement strand
AGTTCAATTCCAGGAGCTCCTCCAGCACATTGGGAAAACAAAGAGAAGACCAAGCTTACAGAAGCCCCTCGGCTTGGGAGTATCAACCACACTGGAGCCTGGACAGGATCTGGCTCAGATGGACTGGGAAAGGAACCTCAAAGCACCTATGCCTCAGGGGTTTCCATGGGACGACCATCTAAAACATCACACCCACTCCAGCCATTGAATTGGCATGCAAGAAAGGACTGAAGGATTCCCCAGTCTCCTATTCTCACTTTGACTGAGTCAATGCCTCTGGTCCCATGTTTAGCCTCTCTTATCGCCTTTGAAAGTATGATGTGAGCATGGAATGGAAGGGATCTTTAGCTTGTTGTTGGTGATCTAATACTAACACATTAACAAAATTAATATGTTCACCGCTCCTGGCAGGTCTCAGAATCTATGATGGACAAATGGCATCAGGATCTCACAGTAATGGGGTTGGATTCATCGATGCTGGGACTCTGAAGCCACACTCGTCTGCCAGTATGATCTAACCAACCTTGCCTGGTCGGGAAAGGCTGTCTTGAACTCTGCACTGATGCACTCCAGGAAGAATTGAAATCATATGTCCCTCGAGCCAAGCACAATGGGCCCAGCTTCTCTTGGCTCTTCTGCAGAAAATATACAGACCTTCTCTCAGCAAGATTGAGACCCTCAAAGCCAAGCTTCTTCACTTGGACATCACCAAGTTCCCGCGGTCAAGGGTGCTGTAGTCATGGTTGGAGGATCAGATGGTGGGATGACTGGATCAGATTCAAAGAAGGCTTGTCTGAAGCCTTGTGGACTGAACAAGGATGCTGGTGCTGGCGCTGCTGTTGTTGAAGATGAAGATGCTGAGGCAGAGGAAGCGTCGTCAAGGTCCATCAAGTGAGAATCAACAAGAGGGCAATGACAATGGCAACGATAGGAGGAGCGGCAACAGGAGCGGCAACAAGAGGAGGCCGGTGGAAATCCAGTCAATTGAGTCAATCGAAGTTGAAAACAAGAGCAATGGCAACAGGACAAGGAGAGCGGCGGATATCCAGTCAATCGAGTCAATCGAAGATGGAATTTATGAGCTTTACAACAGTTTGAGTTCAAGCGAAAGCGACATGCAAGCCAGTTCAAACGAACAACTGCAAGCCAGCAGTCTTTGTTCGAACGACCGATTCCAGTCCCAGGTAGCTTCGAAACTAGCTTCGAAACTGCTAACAGATCGCTCGTGCTGTTATGCTTCGAAACTGCCGACAGATCACTCGTGCTGCTATCGCCCGTGCTGTTATCTTTGCTCGTGCTGGTGTCTTCGCTGTTGTTTAAATTCGAACAACATGCAAGCCGGTTCAAACGACCAACTGCAAGCCAGTCTCCTTCTTCATTTGAACGACCAACAGCTGCAACAACAACATCACGGAGCGATCGATTGCTCGTGTACGTGTTGTTGTTGTTGTTGTTGTTGTTGTTGTTGTACGTATCCGTATGGTTTAAAATGAAAAAGTGAGGAGTTTGCGAAGATATAACACAAGCATGACTCAGCCGGTTCGAACCGATAATAGAGAGTGAAATGGCTCTCGAAGCATGACTCAAGGCATGACACACAAGCCGATCCGCATATATGCAGACGGATCTCACTTTTCGATGAATTTTGTTAACTCCATCGCGACCTCTGTTAACTCGGCCGATCGATCGATCCATGCTGAAGCTGAGCATGGCCAAGGCTTTGCCGGTGATAGAGATAACAGTAGTAGCAGTAGAAGCAATAGTAGTAGTAGCAGTAACAGAAGCAGTATCAGTAGTGGCTTCTTTCGGTAGATCGTAAAAGGTGGACTCCCATAAGAGTCCACCGGATATAGGATCCTCATCGCGATTTCGATCGACGACAGGATGAACGTCCTCGTTGTGATTACGATCATCAACAGCAGCATGGAAGGAGGGGTCCTCATTGAGATTACGATCGTCAAAAGGATAAAGAAAGAGATCGACAAGGGGATTGCTTGCGAGCGAATCCAGTCGAGTAAAAGAAAAGGGGTTATTACCATTGAAGATGATAACAACAAAAGATAGACATATAAGAAATAGAATGAGTAACATCTCATAACCTCGCATGCTACCATGCGACAATACCATTGTGCATTGATTAATCTAAGGATCTAAGAGATGTAAAGTTTGTATTTCCAAATAAGTGAGCAGTTATTGATTATTTTCTAGAATAAGCCTGCAAATAGTAAAGCTGTAAAGCTGAATTGTAAGCTGTATCCCGTCGCAGGACCCGTCCACCACTCCTAGACCACGAGAAAAGAAGGACCATGTGGCAACACAAGAACTCCTTGGGATAGCCACCTCCCCCTTGGAGGCTGAACCGGGCCACTTCGCGGGACCCTCGAACAGACCTCTGCTTCAGCCCATTGGGCGAAATGATGTGTTCGTTGATGACTTCATCCAACTAGGCCAAGGAGGAAAGACCCGTATGAAAGCGCTACGCAGGCACTTACTCCATGCCATTGACGAGATCCTCGCGCGCCCCAACCTCAGCGAGAAACACCGAAATGAGGCAGTCTCGCTCAAGAAACTCCTGCAAGGTGATGGAAGCTGGGTTACTCGAAAACTCATTCTGGGATGGATTATCGACACCCTACGACAGACTCTGGAGCTCCCTCCCCACCGGAAGCAAGCGCTCGCTGACATCTTCAAGGAACTAGCCGGGTGTCACAGAGTCAGCCACAAGCGGTGGATGCAAATCCTCGGCACCAAGCTGCACTTCGTCTCTGTTGCCATCCGGGGCTCCGCTGGACTCTTCAGCGCGCTCCAGCTCGCCCTCACGAAGTCCAAAGGAGGAAGAATCCGGATCAACACCGCGCTGAGATCCCACATCGATGCCTTTGCTGATCTGGCGGCCAGCCTCTGCCACCGCCCAACTCACCTGGCTGAGATCGTCCCCCAGGACCCTTCCTTCTTCGGAGCCACTGACGCCTCCAGCGTGTCACATAGGTTCGTGATCCTGGCATTGAAGGTCGCATTGGTCAGGCCTGGACCTACCACGCCAAGCGCGGCAAGGTAGGGGGAGAGCACCCGGTTGGTACTTCGTTGAAGCGCGTTTGCGCTAATGGGCGCGGCCACTTTGGCAGCGTCATTGCTGGTAGAAGTATGACCTCCTGCGACCATCGTGCAACAGGCGCGGAACCATAGGACCAAATGCACTACGCTAAAAGCTAGTGTAAAGATCTTTCGAGTGTTTTGAGTTTGAGAGAATGAAAGTTATGAGAAATTGCACTACGCTAAAAGCTTAGTGTAAAGATCTTTCGAGTGTTTTGAGTTGTGAGAATGAAAGTTATGAGAAGATTAGAAAGCTATGAAAACTAATCAACGAGAGAGATCATCATCAAGGGATCGTAGATCTGGCTTCCCGCGGGAGACTATAAAGTGTGATAGAGTAGGTTGTGGTAGTAAGCCTACGTCTCTCCACGATCAAAACGGAACGCGTGGAGGTCTGTCTAGCCTGGATCTAGTAGCGTGGAAGTACTCCACGCTGGCTAAATATCTAGAGCGATTTTCATCATCAACCTAGTATGACTAGGCGGTCATTGAGAACCTGTCTCAATGACTATTCACGAGAGACTCAGTCATGAGTCGAACTCAAACCCTATCTAGGATCGAGTCGCGGAAAGGCTAAGAGCCGTGTATTGCATTCGCCCCCTGACAAGGGTCACAGAAAGCGCGACAGCAGTCGGACAAGGAGAACATTATGATTTAAAGTGCGGGCACTCTCATGAGATTTGGATGTAGACATTGCGTCGCACGATGGCTATCCTACAAGGGGATCAGGCCTTGTATGGTGTTAATACCTTATGTTCCAAGTTGGTAGACTGTGCCGCCGTTGGCGTAGCATGTTGGAGCCGTACAGTGCCATTGTCATTGACTCGGTCTATAGTGTAAGGACCTTTGTACTTTGGCTGACCGTACTTGCGGTGCTGATACTGTTGAATCATCCAGTATCGTTGACATGTACTGATGAGGGACACGCGTCGCGTTTTCCCTATCGTTGTTTGTTGGATAAGTCGTTGGCACGTTCCTTAATGTACTTCCAGTTGGCTCGAACCGGACGTTGTGAAACGCGTCACGATTGAACACGAGCTGTGCGGGCGTTGCACGCAAGGTGGTATGAATCGTGGCATTCATTGCAAAGCGAACCGCCGTGAGGACTCCATCCCAGGATCCATTCACGAGGTCTCTTGGCACTTGATGTTTTTACAGCGATCAAGTTACGTATGGTTTGATGAGCACGCTCGACATAGGTTGGCTTGAGGGTTACGCTAGTGAGAACTTCGACGAAGTCCATATTCATCCCGGAGAGTCTTTTCGACCTCTGCACGGAACTCCTCCTCTATCCATGATAACCTCAGAGGCCAGATCCGAGTAAGCCACGTTTGTTCTAAGACGATGGCTACTTCGTTGCTGCCTTGGAGCAGATCTCTGCAATCTCGACCATCCGGTTACGGGATCAATCATTGTCAAGCAATGAAGTGTGCAGGAATTTCTTTTTCTTAGGATCCCCGACGTTGTAAGGACCTATTCAGGTCAATACATAGTCTTTCCCAAGGGATCTCCTCGCAAAGTCTTTGGAGCATCAATCCCAGCTTACGCGTCTTGGGTTTTTTCATCTGGCAGCTTTGGCAACGCTGACATACGGCCTGCACAGTCCTGCGTGACCTTTCCAGGTGTAGTGTTTGCTGATGGTTTAGTTCTGTGCGAGTCTCGCCAGGATGCATCAGCACACCATGGTACCATTCAACTAGCTTTTTCTGGATAGTCTTAGGTACGAGATTTTTCGTCCTTAACTACTAAGTCGTAGGACTTATCCCCTCTGGGGAAAGATTGTTTCTTGTAGTCGTTTGGCTTGTCCCTGAGGAGCTTCTTGATATCGTTGTCGTCTTTCTGACGATGTTCGATCTCGGGGAACGAGAGAGGAACTCCCTAGGGAAGTCCTCTTCGTCTGCAGCCATGAGTCAGCGATCTCGCTGGCTCCATCTGTTCTGAAGAACCGTCGTTGTTGGAGATGTTAAGTCTCGACAACGCATCAGCGACGATGTTCTGTTCGCCCTTGATGTACCGTAGTTCGGGCCGTATTCTTCCAGATAAGGCGCCATCGCATTACGCGATCGTATTGAAGTTCTTGCATGTAGATTTTGTGGTCCGTATGTACAACGATCTTCTGTCCTAGAAGAATGTTACGAACTCCTTTCAGAGTTTCTACGATACTGAGAAGTTCTTCTCGGTAACTGTGTAACGTGTCTGAGCAGGGTTGAGCTTCTGCTGTAGAACGCGATGTTTTCCCTTCCGGGAAATTACCGCACCTAGTTGAGGTATCACTCGCATCCGTGTGGATAACGAATGTATCTGTGAAGTCAGGGTAGGCGAGCAAGGTTCTTGCTGATGATCTTCTTCATCTGGCTAAAGGCCTTTCGTGTTCGGCTTCCCATTCCACTTCGTTGTTTTGGAAGTCAACGAAGCGAGTGGGGCCAGTACATGTGATCGTCTAATCCACATGTCTCGATAGTGTTCACTAGTCCAATGAATCTACGGAGTTCTTCCTGTTGGTAGGAGGAGCGATAATCTTGATCGCGTCTATTTTCTTGGTTATGGTTGGATTCCTTCTCGAGTATCCAGTAACCTAGGTATCAAGTTCTCCTCTTGCGAAGAAGGACTTGGTAGCATTGATCTTAAGTCGGCTTCTCGAAGCCTTCGGAGAACTTCATCAACTTTTCAACGTGATCTGCTAGATCGCCGTTAGTTAGGATGAGTAGATCATCATGTATGCACGGACGTATTCTAGGTCTGCATTAGTGTTCCCATCTTTTCTTGGAAGATGTCGGGACTATTACATAGGCCCATTGGCAACCTCTGGTACTCGTACTTTCCCCACGGGAGTACGATGGTACAGAGTTGCTTCGAGTGAGGTGACGCTCGATGTGTAGTATCCCATGTTCAGGTCTACTAGTAGCGTACTTGAATCCAGTCTAGATTCAAGAGCATGTCCTGTATTTTTTGGGATAGGTAAGGCTTCCGCTTAATCCTTTTTTAGTTCCCGGAATCAGAGTGAATCGTACGATCCGTCTTTCTTGGGAATGATGAAAGTTGGTGCCGCCCACTCGGAACGTTTACCTTCTTGAGTATCCTGCTCGCAGAGACGTTCAACCTCCATCTTAAGAGTGTTGGTATGGCCCGTGGAATAGGGTAAGCCCTTGCATGATAGGGTTTAGCATCAGGAGAAGTTCTACTTCGTAGTCGTCCATCTGCCACTTTCCCAAAGTACATCGAATAGGTCAGAGTACTTCGTCAGTAAGGAATGAAGCTGTTCCTTCTTTCCGTGTTTAACTGATTTGACTTTGGCAAACCTGCCTTAAGTCAGCTTGTTCGTATTTCGCATCAAGAATCTTCTTGAGACGATCTGCCTGTCATCACAGCGGTAGATCAGGAATGAAAATTTTCTTCTTCATTGGTGTCGCTATCTTTCATAGAATAGATCGCCGTCCCATTCACTGACATGGTAGTGAAATCGAACTTGAACCTAGTACGAGAGAATTCTCGACCTAGATCATGTCATACGCCCCAAACTCTTGGTGACGTGTAATCCCACTCGATAATTCTATCTTCGTGGAATTCAGGAATCATGAATGCACTTTGCACTTCTGTGGTGTTTAATTCTCCTGCAGGGGTAGTCCACATCGTTTGGACGCCCCCAAGATCCTTCAGCGTAATTTCTTAGCATGAGTTTGGCAATCAAGGTTCCAGATGCTCCTGTATCACAGTAAGCAACGAGTGTAAAGGTTTTGTTTCCTTTTTCTCGCTTGTTAAATCTAACATAGACGATGGGTTTGAGTCTCTTGTCTTGCGACGTTTACGAGTGGTTGGCCACGGACGAGTTAACATGCTAATAGTCATCAGAGTCTAGTTGAGCAGCTTCTGCAATCATCTAATTTGCCGTAGAGTTCATCAGTTGCAAACAATTCTTGTTTACTAGTTAGTGAGATATATCTTCACACTTTGGTATGAGAAATCGGAACATGGTTCGTTGAGTCATCATCCTGCCTAATCCTCAGATAGATTTCTCCATCCAAGTGATTGAAATTGATAGAGGAGTTTTCCTCATTGTCAGAGTTTCTGATTTGCGCTTGGCAACATGTTGCGAATTTGCAAGTGGTGCACGAGTATCGTCGTCTCGTTTTTTTCGTCATTGTCGACGAGAGGAAGAATGGGTTTGTCACGCAACTGTTTCTCGAAGTTGCGGAACGCATGCTTTCCTTGAGCCATCTTCATGGTGAAGGAATAGGTTGAGGGTAGCTGAAAGCTATTGTGTTTGTTAACAAAATGCACTACGCTAAAAGCTAGTGTAAAGATCTTTCGAGTGTTTTGAGTTTGAGAGAATGAAAGTTATGAGAGAGATTAGAAAGCTATGAAAACTAATCAACGAGAGAGATCATCATCAAGGGATCGTAGATCTGGCTTCCCGCGGGAGACTATGAAGTGTGATAGATTAGGTTGTGGTAGTAATCCTACGTCTCTCCACGATCCTAAAACGGAACGCGTGGAAGGTTTGTCTAGCCTGGATCTAGTAGCGTGGAAGTACTCCACGCTGGCTAAATATCTAGAGCGATGTTTCATCATCAACCTAGTATGACTAGTGCGGTCATTGAGAACCCTGTCTCAAATGACTATTCACGAGAGACTCAGTCATGAGTCGAACACAAACCCTATCTAGGATCGAGTCGCGAATAAGGCTAAGAGCCGTGTATTGCACGTAGGTTCGTGATTCCCGCGTTGAAGGTTGCGTTGGTCAGGCACGGACCTACCGCGCCAAGCGCCGCCATGTAGGGGGAGAGTACCCGGTTTGTGCTTCGTTGGAGCGCGTTTGCGCTGATGGGCGTGGCCACGTTAGCAGCAGCATTACTAGTGGACGTGTGACCTCCCACGACCAACGTGCAACAGGCGCGGAACCATTGGACCAAAGGGGCGATGGCAGCCTGTCGCGAAGGATCCGTGTGAGTCATCTCGGGGGTAAGGACTTCCGCACGGAACTGGGGAAGACTATACTGTCCTTCGGGATGGGCCACAAGGACGGCTTCAGAGAGATAGGACGGAAGAGGCATCACACGATGGACCCGGAAGACATCAGTGTCCGCGACACCACCGCCGTGGGGGCCACTGTGTAGCACAGGAGCCGGCGCGGCGGCAAACATCGTTCCTCCATCAATAATTGTCATGTTGTGGCAGGTTACGTCAGCCGTCCACTCGAACGCTGACATGGGAAGGACCACCGTGATAGCGCTTCAAAGATCGTTCCCCACCACGATAGCGTAGAGATTGTCGTAAGGAGAGACCTGGCTAGGATTCACGGGGTAGGCGTAGAGTGAGTGTCCAATGTAGATATTCGTTTCGTCATTTTGGAGGACGAAGCCAAAGGTGACAGGTGAACGAAGGCAAAATTGGCTCATAGCGCGAGAGGCAACATCACGATTTGTATTCGAGGCGCCGCCCACAGAAGTGAGGATATCAGTGTAGTTTGGAGCATGTACCTCCCATGCCGCTGCACGAGAGACGAGATCCGAAAAATTAGAGCTGGCCATGGTGAGGGTCGAAAAGATACGAAACCTGATGCCGGCGCAAGAGCTTAATCTAATCTAGGTTCTTGCCTTCAGCGTCGGCTGAATGAAGAATTGTGAGATGAGAGAGAGACAACCTTCTTGCGATCGGCAGTTCAATGGCTGATCTTGGCTAGGTCGCTGGCTTTAGTGATTCATGGTTGCCGCTGTCGATCTTGCCAAATGTGGTCTTGGACGGGCGTCGTTGCCTTAAGGGTAATCTTGTTCGAGAGGCATTGAGGAGCTGTTGCGGTGCATCATCATGTGGGGTATCCATTTCCGGAACGCAGGTGATGACCTGCAAGATGTAGAGATGTACTTGAGTTGGTGTAGGTGAGGAGCGCGGGAATTAATTTTGCAATTTGTGAGATGGTCCTCTCGGCAACCATGATTAGGGTCATAGTTGCGAGAACCCATCAGGGTTCAGCTTTCCACGCTGCGGGGCGTGGAAACTCGGACAGGGGGGTTCCCCAGGCGTGTTGCTGCTCAACACGTCGCAAAATATACGCTTTGCTTCAGGATTTCGATACCCTTGGTGGATCGCAATACGGTAGCAATCAGTAGCAAAACGCCAGCTATAAGTCAAAGTTCTTAGAAACCCCTTTGCATTTGACGAGCAGCATTCTTTGTTGCGAATGCTCTAAAGTGGAAAGGAACCACACAACTGTCCTCTGGTATTGATTCAACACGAACCAGATCTCCTTCTGTAATGGATTGCAGAAAGTGCTCCAACAGGGCACTTCCCAAAGCTCTATCCTCTCCCCCATCCCTATTTTTCATCTCTTGGTCAAACATCACAAAAGAAAACTCATCATCATGGAAGGTGGAAAATCCTAGGCAGTTCCAGGAGCCCAGCAACACTGCCTTGGCATCCATGATGGCCATCTTGTAATGGAGGCAATAATTGACTGAGCCATCCTTCTTCTTTGCCGGCAAGTAAACTTCTACACCAAGTATCAGCACACGCCTCAATGCGTGGCCAAAGATCTGGTTTTCAAAAGACAGATCATTTGTGTCTTCAGAGTTGGTAATGAGACGGACCTTGACTCCTCGGGCAATGGCACCTGCAATGGCCTCTTCTAGACCAGGGAGGAGCTGAAAGTAGCCAAAGAGTAACTCAATACTCTCCTCAGCTGTCTCAATCAAAAAGAGTAATGTGGAGAATATGATGTCCTGACCCTCAGGATTCCCTGCTTTGTGGTCCAGCTGGAACAAAGAAACCTCACAGTCTATGTTGATCGAAGATGCCGGATCAAGAGGTGAGTCCTGTTGCCTCTCATTCATTGGGTTGACGACTTGGCTATCAACACCCATGACCCCCGAATACATCGTGGATGAATCAGTTGCCATCATCATTGTTGGTGTTTCAAAACCAGCTTCATCGCCCATCAACTTTGTATCTTTGCTGGAGGCATCAATGCCACGGGTCAAGTGATGGATGCCTCTGGACTTGCCCCAAAGAGTCTCATACAAATGCCTTGTACTATCAACAAAGCTGCTGGATTGGAGGGTCACATCGAGGTCTTTGAAGTGGAAGGTATCAGTCATCAGGTATTCATCACTAATGTTGCGCCCCCCAGTAAGGAGAAATGTGCCATCGACCAGCATCATCTTGCGGTGCGTTCCACAGACGTAAGATGGTTGTTTATCCTCAAACCAGGTATCAAGCATTCTCACTTCAACACCACCATTCACCAACTTGTGCAGCACTTGTGTCTCTTGGGTTTCAGAAGTCAGTTTCTCCTTGTGATAGAGATATACAAGGTTGCAGCCATCTACAATAACCCTCACATCCACACCAGCTTGGACCTTTGTGATAAGAGCATCTGACAAGAGATTGCCACTTGTGGAATCCTCAAATGTCCATGTTGTGATCCATATTTCAGAATGGGCACTCCCAATCTGCCGCAACCGTTCCTCCAGATTGGCTTTGTTTCCAGTGGTGAAATTGGAAACATTTGCTTGGCTTCTGTGCCAAGTGTCCTGACTTGTAGTGCTGTATTCTGCATCATACTTTTGCAATTGCTGTTGAAGACATTCTGGAGACAACGTGGCAGAAGGATCCACAGGTGGACCCCTTTGGACCTGGGTAGTGGGGCTGGAGAGGTGCCCCTCCGCAAACATGGAGGTACGATAGTCAGAAAAACAGGCAAATGAACTGCTGGCAATGGGGCAAATCCCCAACTTGTCCACTGCTGCCATAAGGATTCTGTTACGTCGACCCCCAAAAGGATCTTTGATGGGCCATCCAAAGATGGGATCCTTGGGGAAAGGAAGAGAAATTGCCACTAGGTACGCCATGAGCAACAATGCAACCAATGGACCAAAGAAGACAAGTCCTTCCACCAGCCTGGATGTGTCTCCTTTGGTTACAGTCTCTTCAATGAGAATTGTTTGGAGCTGAAAGACACCAGCAATGACTGCTTGAAAACCCAGATCATTCAAAGCAGATGCCCTTGATACAAAGGAAACGTCGCAGTCCTTGAGCCTCAAGTACCAAAGCTCAACTGCTGCCACATAGGTTCCACTGTATATGATCCCAATAGTCAATCCAAAAATGAAAAGAAAGAACTTGGCAGATGGGACACTCAAGTCCACAGATACAAGGGGGTGAATAATGATTACCAAGACAAGGGTAACAAGCAGCCCAGTTGTTCCACCTCGTACTGTTGACTTTGGGTCTCTTTGGACCAAGCTTCCAAAAAGAATTCCTGAACCAAACGAGACTGTTGGCCGGTCTAGATATTTAGCGGACCCGGATAAGAAAAAGACCGCACCACCGTAGGAATTTAAGGAAACTGGCATTCTCAGATCCAGACTTCAAAGCGACCAGCCAGAAAGATCACTTTTTCTTCTCAGCTCGCCCAAATCAACAAATTAACCTTGATATTACTAGTAGCTGCAGTGTTATTAGATCCAACACTGAGAAGAAAAAGCAGTTTGTATTGAGTTTATCCATGGAAATAGGTATTGTAATAGTGAGAAAGAACTGAGAGAAACAGCGGGCTCAGGTATTGAGCAGAGGTGCTCTGTAGCCTCACTATAAAGGCAAAGCAACAGAGCTATCGGTCAAGCTTTTTTTTCGCGCTCACATTTTCCCTCATTCCAAGCATCTCGGAGCATCGGCCGATCGACTTGTCGACCGATTCAGAGCAAACCAAGCACATCAGCGTCGAGAGCACAGCTAGCCGGTCCATATTGATGCTTGAACCAAGGTCATCCGACAAGAACTGAAGGAGTAATCGGCGATCGCGTGTTTTGGGTACCCACTCTACGAGCAAAAGCCGATCGACGCGATTGAACACGACGACCGAACGAAGAGAGATACAGCTACGGCCGCATACGAGGATCGAAAGAGGACCTATTGCCGCATATGCCACAACAAGTGCAAGGTCTCAACTCCGAAAATTGACTGAGATATCGACGTTCGAGTCAGACAGTGCTGAAGCGACGGGATAACAAGAGCCCAACCAAGCGCCGACAGCTGAAACTCGACACACAAGAGCTACGAGCCTATGAAACTGCACCAGTAGTCGCATCTAACACTATTGCAACCAACTACATCAAAAGAAGACCTTCGAGTGGACCGACAGAAGAGTTCGCTAGTACCCTCAAGGTCAAACGGTGGAATTTCTCGTGTGAGCCAACAAGAGCCACGACGCGCAGATAGGAACAAGCCAAGTTTAAGGCAGGAGCAGTCACCAGAGTGACATATAGACCCACAGAGGCAACCTGATCAATAGGAAAAGAAGAGGAACCCCCTCAAGCTCCACCAAGCGTCCCACGAATTCCAAGTACACCGTTTCCAGTACAAGCCCACGAGCCAGATGACAAGATACAATAACAGAGGAGGCCGTGGTAACAGAGGAGGAGGCAGAGGCTCCTCCGGCAGAGGCCAAGGCGCCGGTAGAGG
>CAICTM010002674.1:0-12550 GCA_903772945.1 Seminavis robusta | reverse complement strand
GGCCACTTGGGGATTTGAAGTGGGTCGTGAAAATGGTGTCCTTGGAATGTAAGACATGTGAGGCCTGCTACTCAAGTGGTCATTTGGAAAATCCTAAAATGGGCTCGTCAAATGGTTGTCCATGGAATTATCACACATGTGCCGTTGCTGCTGAAATGGCCACTTGGAAATTCTAAAGTGGGCTCGTGAAACTGGATGTCCATGGAATGCAAGGACATGTGAGGCTGCTGCTCAAGGTGGCATTTGGAAATCCTAAAATGGGCTCGTGCAAATGGTTGTCCATGGAATTATCACACATGTGGGGCTGCTGCTGGAAATGGCCACTTGGAAATTCTAAAGTGGGCTCATGAAACTGGATGTCCATGGAATGCAAGGACATGTGAGGCTGCGACAATACCATTGTGTACTGATTAATCTAACGATCTAAGAGATGTAAAGTTTGTATTTCCAAATAAGTGAGCAGTTATTGAATTATTTTCTAGAATAAGCCTGCTAATGTAAAGCTGTAAAGCTGAATTGTAAGCTGTATCCCGTCGCACTCCCTTACAGCTGAAATGAAGCTGGAGCAAGAACAGATAGGAGAGAGTCCCCAGCAAAGTGCTGAGGTAAATTACCTCCCATGAGGAGCTTCCGAATGACAGCAAACTGTGGAGCCGAAGAAACCCTTAGTGAAAATGTGGCCGTTGTTCCAGAGTCGGAATATACTTTGGCCACGATGCCCTTCGACTCCCCGATTTTGGACCTGAAGAAGTGGTATTCAATGCCAAATACTTGTTGCGCGCAGGCATTTTGGGAACATTCACAAGAGACAAGCAACCTGGTTGTCTTCGAACACTGTAGAGCGCACGAGACTGTCAGTAATTACCGGCATATTCAGTTTCTACCAATTTTTTTGAGCAAAGCTCGCATAGGAAGCAGGTCCCTCATTGACATGCTGAAGGCAACAATACTCAGCAGCAGTGGAGCTCAAAGTAATGTCATCTGTAGCTTGCTGGACCAGATGATAGGGACCCCAAACAAGTCAAGACAAATCCAGTGCGAGACTTGACGGGCACAGGATCCTGTCATCCTCATATCCATACAATCCGGCGAAGTCAGCATGACCCAACAATCAAGTCCCTGATCAAGTTTAGGGCTAAAACAAATCCTTTGTCACTTGTCCAATCAGATACCGAATGATACGTTTGATTGCTTGAGCATGGGATGCCTGGGATTGTGACTGAACGTGCCACCTGTGCACACTAAATGTGTGTCTGGGCGAGTGTTCGACGCAATATAAAGAAGCATCCCCACTGCAGTTGATAGCTCCACTCCTCTTCAAATGGGCCCTTTTCAGCTCCGAGAGGATCGGTGGCGGCAGGAGAAAGCTTTCTTGCTAGCGTCAGACATACCAGTATATTCGATGACTTTATTGATGAGCCCTTTTTGGTAAGCTCAACATTGCTCCCTGTCTTTCAAAATTAATGCCAAGGAATCCAAAGATGTCACCTTTTTCTTCCATGGTGAGATCATATCCAAGCTCTGGAGCTGCCAACATAGGAACTCAATCAGATCATTGTCCGGATGAGCCAGATTTGGTCATCACATAATTTAATACCATGAGTTGATGCCTTATGAATAAACAAACATGGGTCTGCTGCCGAGTTTTCGAAACCAAGTTGGATCATCCCGCACATAGATGCTCATAAATAATTTGGGTGAATCGGTCTGCCCATAGATGGATTGTCAAGTTTCAAAACACAGTCCTGTCCTTCATAATCTTTGGGTGATAGTACTGAGGCAATTCCATGTACAGTGGCTGGTCGAAAGGCTGAGGGCTTTGACAGAAAGCAAGAGTAAAATCAACTTGTTCTCGATTCCCATCCATGTGCAGCTGCAAAAAGAAGACCGGCTCTAACAGTGGCCAACCAACAAGTGGAGAGTACGCGACCCTTCATAGGGCTGAAGGTCTCCTTGCAGCACAATCTAGATTTGAACTTATTTAATTGTCCGTCTGGTAACCTCTTAATTCGTTGCACCCATGTTCCAGGAACCGCCTTTAGGTGTGAGGGCATAGAAGAACGTTGTACGATGTGCCAAGTCCCTTTGCCTTCAAGGCTGGCAATTCTTTGTCCATTGCTGCCAGAAATGGTCAGCATGTGGTCCATCAGAGATTCTTCAGAGAGGGGAGATCAGGGTCTTTGGAAATTTTGGCCTTGAGAGCCAGTGGGCTTTGAAGAATGCAGGAGAAATGATTCCTGGGTGTTGGTCAAAGGTGAATAACCATTCAACCTGAGATTGCATCATGTGCCCAGAATTTGGAGTAACTCAAAAGTCAAAGCTAAAGCACACTCAACAGGGATGAAGGACGCGCATATGTCTTCAACTTGGGTCCATGTTCAGAGTCTCAGGCTTCTTGCTGTGGGCTGTTCTACTGGGATTACGACGAGGGCAGAGATTGGCTCGATGTGGACATCAGTGGGGGAGTGCTGATGGTGGGAGGCTCCCTGTCCCAAGAAGAGGGTAAATTTTGAGTCTGAGGTGGTGGCAGACGATCTGGAATCTCCCTGTGTGAAACCTGGGGCTGTGCTGGAGACGGAGCTTGAAAATGAAGATCATCCCTTTTATTATGTACAGCAGCAGCCCCACATGTATCTGCTCTCCATGGACAACCATTTTCACGAGCCCACTCTAGAATTTCCAAATGGCCACCTCCAGCAGCGCCCGAGCATGTGCCGCCACCCCATGGACAACCATTCTCTCTTAATAACCATTGGAGCATTTCCAAGTGTCCATTTTGAGCAGCACATGCACTTGTCCATTGATTCCATGGGAATCCTTTTTGTCGTGCCCACTGCATGATCGTAATATTGCCAACTGTGGCAATGGCATTGCAAACATGATGACGAACAGGTTTCTTATTTCTGGAATTGTCCTTGAGCCAGTATTCTGCACGTGGCTGGTTACAGAATGTTTCACTGCAAAGAGTGTCCGTGCTTTCCGCAGAGCGCCTGAGAGAATACCATACGCAGCTAGCAGGTTTATCGTTTACCTTTCTTGGATTTTTGTTGAGTTCATTTTGCAGTACTCTTTGTACCGTTGATTCATCTTCTTGTTGACAGCTCCTACAAAAGCGTACTGTCCAACACCAACAAAGGGAAGAATGCCTTGGATGGAAATATCATCGTCAGCAAACAGAAGAGAATCAAAGGGAGGAGACATCTTCTGTTTCTTATTGTTGAGAGCACTGTTGCTATTAGCAGCAGACGCGACACCACCTCCCATACCAGCATCATTCTCAGCAGCAATACTATCAGAAGACAACATGCTACCAACGGGAGGAACGGACTCAGCAGTGCCAGTCGCACTAGTAGTAAAGTAGGCGTGGTTAGATGACATGATGATGGAGATGATGCAACGCTTTACAGCTACTACTATAGTTTGGAGGGTTTGGTGGTGTGATCTTGTTGGCTCCGTGGAAGGCACTGCCGAAACCAAATTTCAAAGTGTTGGTCAGAGTTCGCAAACGCCAACGCAGCGCAAAGCAGTTAAGCTGGCTTTTTGAACAGCCCAATAAAAAGCGGCAACGGGGCAACAAACTGCCATCATGATCCTCGCACCGCCCCTTTCATCACCCACCTCGGCATTGCCTTCAATTACTGAACAACATGAACACCTTAGCTCGAGATCTGTTTGCGGCTAAGGACGAAAAGCGAATTTCCACAGATCCTCCACCAAGTGGTAGCACATACATGATGAAGCTCCTGCTGGGTCGTTGGTCGAAAAAGAATCTGCGTGCAAAAGCAGCCAGCCATTTTGCCGGTTTCGGCAACGTTGGTCTCAGCTGTTGAAGAAAGAAGAAGGACCAGCCAGACTTTGGATCAGACTTTGGCTGCCCCCCGCTCGTATCGGGTCACTAGCTAGTAGATAGGCACCAGGCCAGGCAGCAGACAGGACTTGCAGCCAGCGAGCGAAACTCTGGCCGAAACATAGCTGTCTCTACTATTACATTGCCCCCTGACAAGAATTCTCCGGAAGACTAAACTACTATAAAAGCTAGAACGCACGTTCTGGGGACTCTGGTTTCTTTGGTGGTGGTCATTTATTCACACGCACACAGCAAGCAGTCAAAATGACAGTTTGTTGGGTTGAGAGTGTCGTTTCCCAAAGCGAGATCTCATTCTAATCCAGCGCCATAGGGATGTTTCAGCCTTTTGCATTTCCAATAAGGAGCCACCTAGTCAATGCAGGCAAGAATGCCAGAGGAAGCACCATAGCTATCTCTATTTCTTTGGCGATGGCTGCCCATGTATGACATTGTGTTCAATGGACCTTGAATCATGTGCCTCTAAGTCAAACAGTACTGTACAACTTATGCTATTGGGCAGGACTTGCAGCCAGGGAGCGAAACTCTGTTGGATCTCACGCTGCGCTGGCCGAGGTCACAAAGCTGTCTCCTCTACTACATGTAGTATTTCATTAAATTTTGGCCCCTGATGCATAATTCTCCGGAAGACTACATGGCTGCATACTATACAAAGGCTAGAACGTTCTGGTAAAGGTTCCAGCAAGCAGTGTCGTTTCCCAAGGCAGTGAGATCTCATTCTGCAAGGCTGCAAGGAAAGCAGAGCGATGTTTCAGCCTTTTGTGTTTCCAATAAGCCACCTAGTCAATGCAAGCAAGGCCAGAGGAAGCACCATAGCTATCTCTATTTCTTTGGCCATGACTGCCCATGACAATGTATGTATGTGTTGAATGGACCTTGAATCATGTGCCTCTAAGTCAAATACCAATTTTGGCAGCGGAAAGGGAAGATAGCTATCCCACGGTTGATGACCTTCCGCCGAGGAGATCTAACTTTTACGGTACCAGCCACTCCCACCCCACAGCACCAACACGAGCTCTTCAACAAGAGAATCCTTGTTGCATGACCATAGTAAAGAGGCACTATCTATAGGTCGTACATGTACATGTATCGTATCTTGAGCATCAAAAAGATGCCATTGCTGTACTGTACGGCAGTTATAGTACCTTATCGAGCCTTGTAGTTTTTTGGACTCGTGGGAGAATAAAGTGTGGCGAACACAAAGAAAAAGGTCCAAGACACTTCAATATTGATGGGGCACCATAGTATTAAATCCTCCGAAAGCAGCGTGCCAACATCGTTATATGTTCGGCACATTCCTACTTCCGTTCGAGTTTCATTAAGAGTGCGATGCGGAACAATGACCCATTTCAATTGTTGATAAACAAAAAGTATCATTGATGGTTTCGCTGAAGCTGAAAATGACCCAGCAGTTTGACGGAGTGCGAACGTGACCTTTGGAAACACAATCTTGCTACTACCACCGAAAGCCTCATTATTTTTCAAGAGTACCAACACCAACGCCCAACCATCATCGGACATCCGACATCCTTCCCTTCGTTATCAGATTAGGCAAGACGAGATAGAGTGCAGCGAGAGAAAAAAAGGGGATCGGTTTGCACAGCACTTAGATTCACGGAAAGACCAGACAATCAGTCAGTCAATCAATCAATCAATCAAGCAAGACACAGCAGCACAATACACTAGTTTATACCTCTTTGATCTTATACCCTTGACACTTGATCTTATACCTTGACCATGGGCCAGTGCGCATCGAAAACGCAACATGCTGTAGAAGCAGCTTCGGTAAGTTCCCTTACAGCTCACAGTGCCTGATGAGCTGGGCTACCAGTATGGTCAGTGCTGCAGTCAGTAGAGTGTCTTACCCCGTTTCTCTCTCTGCTCAGTCTTCTCTAGCTTGCCACAAGAAGAGCCACAAGCAGAACCAGAAGAGTCAAAGTCCAATAGCCACAGATCCAAGAGCTTCCTCTAGCACCAGTACCGCTGTTACCGCACCCCTTGCCGGGCCTGAACCATGCTCTCCTCCTCCGCCTCCAAGACAAACGACTCCAGAGGTTGTTCCGCCAGTGAAAGCACAAGCACCGGCATCAGCACCTGCGCCGCAAGCGGAAGCGGAAGAACCGGGGAACATGTCCGCCATCACCGCACTTACGGCAGTCTCTGAAGAAACCTCGGAGCGATCGTCAGAGCCATCTGATCATGGTCCTAACCAGTTCAACAACAGCAACAACAAACGTATAGAGCAGGCGCCTGTCCCTGAACAAGCACCGTTGCCAACTCAGGCAACTCTTGCTACCCCCGATACCCCCACACTTACTACAACGCCATGTACTGAGAATACTGATGCTACCCCTGAACCCGCTGATAATGCCCCCGCAAGAACAACAACCAATTCGGATAATGCTACCCTCCCCGTGGCAAACAGCCCCATGGCGGACGATTCTGCAAAGTCCATGGTAGATGACTCGGCCAAGTCCATGGTAGACGACTCGGCCAAGTCCATGGTAGACGAGTCCGCAAAGTCCATAGATCTACCCTCCCGGTATGATTATGATGACGACGGCAGTGAGTATGAAGAGGAGCTGGCGGCACCGGTGTTCAACATCAAACCTAACAGTACCAGCACCACCAGCAGTCGCATGTCACGACGACTTAGCAGTGATCATACCGGTACCAGTCGCAACAGTGCCCCCGCCATTCCCCGTGTTCAACGACGCATGAGTGGGGGACCTGCCGGCATGATGATGATGATGCCACGGCGGCCCAGTGGCAGTGGGTATGCGACCGAGGGCATGATCCCTCCCAACGCCGTCGTACCACGAGAAGCAGCTCAAGCTCAAGCCAGTCGATTTGGCAATCTGCGCAACAACAACAATAACAATAAGAACCTCAAACGAGACAACTCTTGGTTTGTCCTGGGATACGACTCCACCAGTTCCTCCCAACACTACCGCAACATGGCATACAACACCAACAACACCAACAATCTCGAAGACTCGTGGTCCGGATTGACCATTCCTTCCCAACATTACATTCCTCAAAATACACAGTTGCGAAAACTGACTTCCAAACAAAACAACAATACCAATCAAGATAGCATGACCGATAGTATTGCAGCCGAATCCTGGGCGGGACTTTCGTTGCCGTCGGCCTACCGAACACTCTCCACCGACAATGAATCTGTGTTGGAAAACTCCTTTGCGACTTGCACCACCCGCATGACAGCGGGCGGTGTCGACGATGAAGATCTGCTCAGTATCTACGATGCCAGTTTGAATGGATCCGTCCTTCAATTAGTAAACAACCACAATGGTGCCACCACAATCACGCCGGCTGCCCCGGAAGAAACAGAGGGAACTGTGGATAGAATGGTTCATCCAACAACAAAAACAAGAGCAACAAAAGGCAGAATCAGACGGTGCCAATCGATGGAACTACCCCCGCCATCGACGTCGATTCTACCAGTGCACCAAGAAGAAGGAGAAGAAGCAGGAACCGAACAGCCATCACATCGGAGACGACACAGTGGGGGTATCCTTCTGCTGGATTAGCGTGCAGTAGACACCTCCTCCTCCTTGTCACATTCATTATGCAAGATCATCTTCATATCTGGGTACGGACCTGTGCAGGAACTTTGGGGCATCGTCACATACTGGATCTGTTTGTTACTAGCTAGCTAGTTACAACCACTCGCTCAATCAGTCGTAACAATCCAATGGCTAGTAGACTAGTAGACTAGACTAGTTGCCTGCAGCTCGTACTGGATCTTTGGCAGCTTGTGGGACCTAGATTCGATTCGATTCTATTGTACTGCAAGTAAGTGCACGAGCACTTGGTGGGACTTAGCTAGATTGCATTCTACGGTACCGTACCGTAGGGTACCGCAACACCATACGATGTATCTAGCTAGAGTTGCTTGTGGACGCCGAATGCCGGCTCCATGCTCACTGCTGGCTGTGTGGGACTGGCCATCCCAGAGGTGACCGGAACAACACCAGCTGGCTACACTACAGTCTACTAGCTAGCTACCGTAGCTAGCTAGCTAGCTACCGGTAGCTAGTAGAGAGATGGCTGTTGGTCCTTGCTATCGCACAGTAGCCTGCTTGTAGCCTGCTTGTGGCCTGCTTCCTGCCAGAGGTCTTCGGAAATCCGCATGGTCAGTGGTTGTTTGGGTACTGGGATACAGTAGCCACAAGTAGACTAAGTAAGTTACGAGTAAGAGGTGATGTGCTGTGGGATCAAACCAAGGAGCCTCCAAATAAGAAGGTAAGAAGGTCATGTTCGGAAGTCTTTATGACTATGCTTGCTTGTAAGATCAACGGCAATTGGAAAAGTGAAAAGCAAGTCGGTCATGGACAGCTTCACGGATTAAGGGGTCTGTTCCTTTGCCTTCCATGTCATCTTCAAGAACGACACAATGTGATTTAAAGTCTTTCATAGGCACTACACCAGCCAGAAGGCACAATGAATCTTGGACGAATGGTACACATCTGGTCTTTACTGGGTGGAAGGATCTTGGGGCAAGTCACTTTTTCTTTCATGTTGGCTTGGCCATGGGAAATGGAAATCCTTCTGGCCCAAGGATGAAGCATTCGCATAAGCATATGCATAGACAGAAACACACTCGCCCCTTTTGCTCCCCATAAAACTGGAAGTTTCATCCTCTCTTATATACGTAAACACCAACCAACAAAAACCAACCATGGGCCAGTGCAACAGTTCTGCTGTCCAATGCTGTGAACCCTGCAGCAAATCGGGACAGCCTCGCGATATTCTGTGGCAAGGTGCTCCCGCAAGGCCGTCTTCTACTGGCAAGCAAGTGATCAAGACGTCCGTACTACCAACTCAGTCCGCCCACAGCAGCGCAGCAGTTCCTCGTCAAAAAAGCACGCTCCAACTCTCCGTGTCTCTGGATCAGCAGTCCGATCACTCGGTCTGCATTCGAGTCGAACTGCTCGATGGACAGAGTGTTCTGCTGGATACGACGTTGCATACTTCCAATACATCCGACACCACTCCGGCAAGAAACACATCCTCGTCTTTTCCGCCAAAGGAAATTGTCGCATCGTCAGACGAACCAAACAAGAGCCACTACAAGGATATCCACTTTTCGGTAAGTACTGCTAGTAGTAAGCAACGTCAAGTTGTGTTAGTGTGTAACGTGGTAGAAGTCTCATCCAGTTTCCTACCTTGCACAACTTGTACGTCCTTCAGGCCAACAAGCCAGAACCAGCGCTGGGACCACTCCAACAACTACAGGTGTCCGAGAGCTCGCTTCCCAACCTTTTGGATCTCAATAAGCCCCCGTCCCGAAGAACTGCCTTTCAGCAAGACGAATGCCCCACTGCTCGTCTGGCTGCCAGTGACGGGGCCCTTCTCAACACGGCTAAAAATCGACGCCATCCAATGGCCATTAAGGAAAACTCGTGGTATCACCTGGGGTATGCTTCAGGAATGGAAGAGTCTTCTCAGAGCTTGGATTTTGAAGGAGCCATGTTGTCGACCAGCAACAACCCCAGTGGTCACACGCAAGAAACAAAAAACTCCTGGGGAGGCATCTCTGTCAAAAAGTCCATGAACAGAATGTCTCTTTCCAGCAGCACCAGCAGCAGTAACAAGGATAGCAACGGCAAGGCTCAGTTCCCTCCCATTGACATCTCCATGAATGACATTTCCGGAAACACATTGCCAACGCGCTTTGACTATCAAGACTGTCAAGATCTAAATGATGACGACGTTTCCGAAACAGAAGACGACGATGAGATGGATCTCTCGTGGGACTACCATCGAAACATTCGATCATTGACTTCCGAACTGGATACACCGCCCTTTCCTCCCGGGCTGTCGCATACCGACTCGTCTTCCTCCTTGGGGCGTCGCACCCCATGCTCGGCTCTGTCATCATCCACTCCAGAAGCATCTCCCCCATCCTTCATCTCCAACTTGTCGTCAGCAGGCCGACCACAGTCGTATGCGTGTCGTCATCGACATTCTTCCACGTTTCTGTCGCATGTTGACTGCAGCACCAACGACAACATGATGATGATGAACAACCACAGCAACCGTTCGTGTCAAAGCGATTCCTATGTTGTCGTCGTGCGACGAAAGACGGACGAGTCCACAACCCAAACGTCAAGGCTGCCATGGAACCCGCATCAACTTCCTGCTTTCTAATACAGTTGATATATAATAATAGTATAATAGTACATTGTATGTAACACTAGCTAGGCAGATCATGCAGATGATGAGACATGACAGCTCCCACCATCGATAGAACGATAGCTACTTTGCTTGACTTGAGACAGCCTTTCCCTACCTTCTCGTCCTACATCACACGTTCTGCAAACATGACCGATACTTTCAGTGGCCGTGTGCAGTCAAAGTCAAGTCTTCACTTGCTGTTGGATGATCTGTACTATTTGTCTGCTATTTGTCTGATTCGATTCGAGCAGCCATCATGGTGGAGTCGAGTCTGCACTGTCTAGATCCTCAAAATACGAACCACAATCGGGTTTCTCTAGCAAGGCGGTGCGTCGTTTCTCTAAATAATGCTGGTGCGACTGGTGGACAGCTCGCAGTGGCAACAAAAGTCCTTCGGATTATCTTCTGTCGCAGGCAGTGGACTTGCATTGGCATAAAACAGACTTTCTTTCGCCTCAGTCCTCAGGTCGTTCGAGAAGGTTCCCAAGCGACTTTGGCCTCAAGTCTTAAAAATTTTCAATCAAGATGATCCACGCAACAATTCGTTCTAACAGCTTCGCTGGCGTAGGAAGTGCCCATTCCCCGTACTGTACTGCTACCGAAAAAGGTTGATGATAGAGAGGTTGCTATAGTGTTGTGTGTTACTACTTGGTTGTTGTGGTTGTGGTTGATTTCTAGTAATCTGGTAACTGGATAGTCATAAATCGCTACCACAGGTCATTTTCGGTCCCCTCAAGCTAGAGGGGGATCTATCTCACGCTAGATTGCACTTGGAATGGGAAAACAGACTTCGGAAGTCTGAAACAGGATGTACCCTTGGGGCATGGCCCCTTGGAGGCTCAGACCTGCCGTTCACCAAACGGCCCACCCTATGGTCATGTTGCCTTTTGCAGATTGTTAGTAGAGGACTTTCGAAACCAGTCGCTGCCTCACAGGCCCGTTCTGGATCTTCGTCAACATATCGGCCAAATTGCTCTCTGTATTCTCATAAGTGATGTTTGCCATGCCTGCAGCGACTCTTTCACGGACAAAATGGTAAGCGACCGAGTTGCTCTTTTTCTTCAAAGTAGACTCCGGAATACTCGAGTTCTTGATCACGGACATGTTGTCCGCCTTGACGTGGGCTGGACCGTCGAGAGGGACTCCCATCATCCTGAGCTTGTACCGCAAGCCTTCCACAATCTCGATTCCAACCTTCATCGCCGCGAACTCAGATCCAAAGGAGGAAGTTTCAATGGAGCCCTGCTTCTTGCTGTACCAAATAATTGGAGACATGTTAGCAAAGACAAGTACACCAGTACGCGAACGACGTGTCACCTTGTCCCAGCATGGTCAGAATCCACAAACATGGTGATTTGGATTGGTTTGCCGAGAGGCTTCGGCATGTCTGGAGGCAAAAGCTCTTTCGCATCGGCATAGAAATCGCTCCAGTCAGGTCGCTCTGGTTCCACATGATTCACATAGGAAGGATCAAAAACAAGGTGAGAACGACTGTGCTGCTTGAGATATGCCAAGATATGAAACACAGCGTCCAGGTGCCAACTCGTGGGGCTGCACAGTACGAAGCCATGATTGAAACTCGGTGCAGATGTCAATCTCCCGAGTTCCACGGCCATCGTAGCACTCCAATCTGCTGTTGAAAGTAATTTGTCCACTCGTCATCACAAAGGTTTAAACATCCAACTCCGGGGTGTATTGCTCGGTAACACTGAAGTTGCTTTGACTTGAGCGTCTTCCCACGTCGCTCGAGCCATGTCTCCACATTTCTGACAGCTTCCTTGACATACTGTTCAAATCCCATTGACCAACATGGTTTGTCAACCCAGGGAGATTGTACTCCTTGACTGAAGCTCCAAGATACTAGTTGGCTTTCCCAGGGATCCTGGCTTCAGCAGGAAATGCTGATCCAGGTAGCAGAGTAAGGTATTTGGTTAGTTGACAGGCAAAGGAGATCATCTGTGTATACCAAATATACTCATAGTATTCCCTTCCGTCAGGCCTGGTGGCGCACGGAACAGACATCATTGTCTGCCTTACAAGAGGGGAACCCCAGGTTGTCTCGCAGAACATCAGCTAAGTGGCCCTCCATGCTGCTCCACTTGATTTGAGGCCATACAGGGCCTTGACGACCTTGTGCTTTGCGTCCCTCAAATGGGCCAAATTCTTACCGCATGTGATAAAGATCTTCTCTCGAACTGGGCATTCAAATATGCATTGCCAATATCAGCGGCCAAAATATCCAAATCGTTCAAGGCTGCAATCAAGAAGGCCAGTCGTACACTCTCTCGACTGACAACGCTGGCGTAGTGATGGACGAAGGTGGATCGGTCATATGCCCCCCAGCACCAGACGTGCCTTCCTTGTAAAGTCGCTCTTAACATCAAAAACCATATGACAACGGATGTGAGTATTTCAACTGGATCAGGGGCATCCTCTTCCAAGATCTCAAAAGCTTTGCCGACGGCGCCATCTCTTTCTTAATGC
>CAICTM010002673.1:0-12566 GCA_903772945.1 Seminavis robusta | reverse complement strand
TGTGGCTGCAAGTGTTCGTAATGCTTTGGCAGAGGCTAGAAGTCATCTCTGAGGAGGTTGTGTTTGTCGTCGGCGTAAGCATGGCGAGCCCGCGAAACCTTCTCCATCGTCCAGCCCACTGATGTCTGCGTGGAGTCTAGATCCATTTCGATGATTTGGACCCTTGAAGTGTATTGGCGCTGTTAGCATCCTGCTGGAATTAGTGCGGTTTGTAGGGATAGAGCGAGATACGTCGATTCGCATTTCTATCACGAGGTCGATGAGGGTGATGGTTTTGCAGCAGCTTGACTCGAAGCTGGTGTATGCGGTCTATTGGCAATTTCATGGTGGGAATAGGTTGAGGGTAGGAAAGCTATTGTGTTTGTTAACAAGCACTACGCTAAAAGCTTAGTGTAAAGATCTTTCGGGTTTTTGAGTTTGAGAGAATGAAAGTTTGGGGTTAGAAAGCTATGAAAACTAATCAACGAGAGGATCCACTTCAGGAAGGATCGTAGATCTGAACTCCCGCGGGAGACTGTAGAGTGTGATAGAGTAGGTTGCGGTAGCGATCCTACTCACTCCACGATCCAAAAACGGAATGCGTGGAAGATTCGTCTAGCATTTATCTAGTAGCGTGGAATCTCTCCACGCCAGCTAAATATCTAGCGCGATGTTTCATCATCGACCTAGTATGACTAGCGGTCATGAGAACCCTGTCTCAATGACTATTCACGAAAGACTCAGTCATGAGTCGAACTCAAACCCTATCTAGGATCGAGTCGCGAATAAGGCTAAGAGCCGTGTATTGCAGTAGCCCTTATCTGAGCTTATTGTTGTCATCCATGCATCCCTCCATTTTCATCAGCCATAGTGGCTTCTTGTTGGCATAGATTATGGTCTCAGTTCCAACCACTTTGACTTTGTTTTCACCAATCCTGACACAGTCCCCGCGCCTACAAAACGCAGTTTCCGTCACCAGTCCTCGGTTACTCATCCTGTGCTCGTAGCCTTCTCTGATCCCTGCTATGCTTCTTAGAACTCCACTTTTGGTTCTAGCTACAAGTAGTAGTAGTTGTTGTTGTTGTTGTTGTTGTTGTAATAGTAGTAGTAGTAGCAGCACTTCGAAGCTCTGTTTTAATGGACCACCAATGACAACCTGAGCATTCAGTAAAGCAGTATTGGGTAAAGCACTGACTGAGTAAAGCACTGGAGCGTTCCTCAATCGTGCATGACTTATATCGAAAACCGACCCTAATTTTGGGTCGGATTTAGGGACGGATTCCCCTTTAGGGTCGGGTTTCGAAACCGACCCTAAAATTAGGGACGGATTCTGAAAAAACGTCCCTAATTAAGGGACGGGTTTCGATTTAGGGGCGGGTTTGAAAACCGTCCCTAAATGGAAGCGGGACTGAGTGGTAAATACATTGAAATCCGACCCTAAAATAGGGTCGGGTTTCGAAACCAACCCTATAATTAGGGACGGATTCTGAAAAAACGTCCCTAATTTAGGGACGGGTTTCGATTTAGGGGCGGGTTTCAAAACCGACCCTATTGCTACATGGAATTAGGGTCGGGTTTCAAAGATTTAGGGTCGGATTTGGGTCGGATTTAAAACTCACCCACGATTGAGGGACGCTCCAGACTGACTGAGTAAAGCACTAACTTCAGCTCGTGATTGCTGCTGGTGCGATCCAAGATTCAGCAGGATCAGGCCTCAGGCCGAACCTTCCTGCCCTAATTGGTTCAACCGGCTTATTACAGCAAATCTCAACTGAAGACAGCGCGCTTCTTGTCTGTTTCGATATTGTCTGTTTCGATAATCGACCACTGCAACGACTTGGTTGGTGCTTTGCCATTCAGTCCCCTCTCTCTGATCTATCTTCGAATCAATACCGTAGTAAAGATCTTGCCAGCCTCAGCATACTAACATAACAGCCTTATTCACAAACACAGACCACCACGATGTTTAACTTTTTTGGAAAGAAGAAGGCAGAGCCAACAACAGTGTCGTCGACACCGACTACGACGACAACGGACTCACAAACCACAATTGTGAAGCTTCGAACAGCCATCAAGAACCAAGAGAAAAGGTTTGTTTCGTGGTGTATGTTCTTTTAAGCATCATTTCTGAATTATTCGAACAATTGATTCACCTTTGTTTGCTTCGGTTGTCTCCTCTCTTTTTGCTCCATTCTCGCTGTTACGCGTATTACGCATCAATCTACACTACTGCTTTTGCCGATTGCTGGCTTTGTTGGCATTCTGGCATTCTATGAACGAATGACTCAATCTACTTTCGCTTTACCGCCATGGATTTCTTATACTATCATTTATTATGTACTAGAGAGGATCACATTCTGAAAAAGGTGGAAGCCCAGGTGGCAGAAGCCAAGGCCAAAATGGCCAAGGGGGATAAAAAGGGAGCTTTGTTTGCCATGAAGCGAAAGAAGATGTATGAACAAGAAGTGGACAAGATTCAGAATGTCAAGATGACGTTGGAGACACAAGTGATCAACCTCGAAAGTGCGGCGCAAAACGCTGCTACATTTGATGCCATGAAATCGGGAACCAATACCATGAAGAAAATCCGAAATGAAGTTGGAATCGAAAAGGTCGACGACATTATGGACGAAATGAAGGAAGAAATGGAATTGGCACAAGAAGTGAATGACGCTATTGCACAACCTGTGGATCCACTGTTTGCGGATGAGGATGAATTGTTGGCTGAATTGGAGGGATTGGAGACTGCCGATTTGGAAGCCGAATTGTTGAAGCCACCTGCCAAACCAGTCGAAGATTTGTCGCTTCCATCCGTCCCAGCTTCCAAACTGCCTCAACCTAAACTGGCCAATGATGAAGCAGACGAACTCAAAAAGTTGGAAGCCGAATTGGCGGGTCTATAACGAACCACACACGACAAAATCCAAGCGACTGCCTGAGCGTCGGATCCGATTCAAACACAACCAAAAAAATGACAATCAATTCCAATCCACAGTCTTTTTCTTTCTTTTAGGCCATTTGGTAGCAAATAGTATGATGCTTACGTAGCACACAAGCATTTTGTTGTTCATCGTGTGTGCTTCATAAAATGATTATCATCTTGTAATTTATTTGTAGGAGGAAGCGACTTTCAGGGATTCGAATTCATGTTTGCTTGTAGGGACTTCACGCACAGATCCATCGCCCTTCCCTCGCTACCGGTTCAATTCGTCCATCCCCGTGTCGAACAAGATGCTCTAGAAGTTCGAGCGCTCCTGACGATTTGCAGGATAGGAAAGTCTTTTTTGCTCGAGAGGAGGAGGAGGACTGACTTGGAAGCTACCACGGAGACAAAAAGGGGGGCCGAGGTGGTTTGAGAGCACATGCCTGTGCCTAAGAGAATGCCACCTTTGGATGATCATTCTTTGGATGACCCATTGGATACCACTTGCCAGTTAAGTCTTTAAAGGCACTACCTGTATCACCTTCAGTGGGCTGCTACGGTAGCCCAAATCACTCCATGATGGTCAGTCTTCTCCTCCCAAAAGTGTTTGGGCTACTCGAGTAGCCTAAAATCCTCTCCTTTCTGTTTGGGCTACTTGAGTAGCCTAAATTCGCCCCTTTGTGTTTGGGCTACTCGAGTAGCCTAAATTCGCCCCTTTGTGTTTGGGCTACTCGAGTAGCCCAAATTGGCCGTGTCCATTGGAAGTGTACTTAGACTGTTTTTGGCTTGTGACTTGTGGCTTATAGCTGTATGCAACCATTCAAAAAACGTCACCTATTTGGGCTACTTGTGTAGCCTAACCTCCAAAAATCAGTTTGGGCTGCTCAAGTAGCCCATATGTTTGGGCTGCTCAAGTAGCTCAAACTTTGAGATACTCGAGTAGCCCAAGATGTTGAGCTACTTGAGTAGCCCAATGCACTAGCTACACATTGGGCTACTTGAGTAGTCTAGATTTTCGGCTACTTGAGTAGTCCAGTTCTTCTCTGCAACTTTAGGCTACTCCAGTAGCCCAATGCCACGGCCTTTAAGTAAGAAATTGATGTCCTCTATGCAATGCAGGGCATGCACTTACTTAACTAACAAGTGGTATCCAATATCCAATGGGTCATCCAAAGAATGATCATCCAAAGGTGGTGCTCTCGTGCCTAGTGTTCCATGAATGAATTTCCATTTGAGATGCTCGTTCACGTATGTTTGATAATTAGGAAGTGTTTATCGGTGGGATGATCCAGTGAAGAGGTCACGTATACGGATCTTGCAGATTCATGGTCTTGCGGGATTAAGGGTCTTGGGCAGTTAGACATTGATATTGGGAAGATGTGGGAAATCATAAAACGGTAAAAAAAATTTAAAGAAATTAATGCTTGTCCTCTCAGAGAGTGCTGGGAGAACTAAACCAAGGCGTTCACATAGGCGCATTCTTGTGTTTTTAAGATTCTTAGTCTGGATGAAATCACAGCTTCCCATGGCTATCAGCATACAACCTTGGATTGGGTTGGTCCAGCTCTGCAATGTCATCATCAATTTCATTGACCGTGTACTAGTAGTTGGGAAACCAACAACGAGTACGGACAGTAACCTCTTCGTCTTTATGGATAACACAGCGTAGCTGCATTATGCCTTGTCTATGATTGTAGGCTACGAAGGCTTCCGTTACAAAATCTCGTTTCATGAAGTCCACCATGGCGAAATAGTCGGGGAGGCTGGTGCAAAGGCTGCTGATTACCCACATCTCATTATTCTAGAGGATTAAAAAATGGAGGATTTGTTGAAGAAGGCGATAGCTGGCATGAATAACGAGGAGTTCGTTCCTAAACATACTAAGAGGACTTCAGAGGGAGAGACTACCTTTGTTCGTTTGGATAAGGGAAAAGTTGACAATGAGCCTAAGGAGAAGGTAGATAAGCCGCCTCCTAGTAAGAAAGCTAAACAAAGCACTCCGGATAAGCCGGATGAGATGGATGGTAAAGGAGAGGTGCAGGAGATACCTCCACGACCTTCACATGAGATACCTGATGAAGAACCCGTTCAAAATGAACCAGATATGCCTTGGTATGGACCGTGGAATCCACAGGAAGACTATAATCATTACCGGCCTTATCGCTATGAACGGGGTTACGGTCGTTACTATCAGCCTTATTACAGCAACTACGGAGGTGGAAGGCAATTTGGCAGATATGGGGGGCGTCGTGGTTACAATAGGTATGGCTACTAAGCGGCGCTGCAATAGCAGTGTAGGTACGGCTAATACTGTTACTAATACTGTTAAGGAGGTACCACTCGATCTGTCCGGCTTTTTAGTCATGAGTTGGTTGAAACCCAAAATTACTCGAGAAAATCTCGACAACAACAGCAAAAAAGCGATTTTGACCACTCCTTTGGGACTGTTCAGATAAGTACTATAGACATCTCTGTTAAGCCTTTGGCCAATACAAATACTCCTCAGGATATAACAAACAAGACTAACCCGACGAGTTGGACCGTCGCTGGGGCTTAAGGAGGTACCACCCTCTTTTAGTCATGAGTTGGGATTAACAAGTAAAATCGCGACAACAACAGCAAAAACTCGCTGAATTGGACTGATCAGTTGAGTAGAATAGAGATCTCTTATAAGCCTTTGACCAATACAAATCGTACTTGGGATATAACAAACAAGAGTACCCCATCCAGTTGGACAGTCGCTGGGGCTTAGACTGTTTAGTTCAGTGTTAACTCTGAATTCCGTCGAAAATCGACCGCTAAGTCTGCTGCTACTGAGACCTATCGACCGGAGCCCCTGCAACTGTCCAGCCAAGTCACTCCTTCTTAACAACTATGTTTCGAAGATTTAACTTAATGGTAGCTACTGTCAGAATTGAGTAGGACAAGAGCACTAGCCAGTCCCAACAGCAGTAATCGAAATCGCTAATTTGTTGTTGTTGTCGCGATTTTCTCCAGTAAAATGGTGCGAATCCCGACTCGTGACTAAAAAGAGGGTGGTACCTCCTTAAACGAGATAGATCACTGTTAACTCTGATAAGCGGTTGAAAATCGACCACTAACTCTGCGGCTGCTGAGACCTATCAGGACCCTAGCGGCGGTCCAACTGTGTCACTCCTTCTTAACATGTATGTTTCGAAGACTTAATTGTATTGTATGGACTGTCAGAACTGAGTACAACAGGCACAACATCCAGTCCCAGAGAGGCAAAACGAAATCGCTAATTTGTTGTTGTTGTGGCGATTTTCTCGAGTAAAATGCTGTGAATCCCGACTCGTGACTAAAAGCGGGTGGTACCTTCTTAAGTGGTTTTTATGTTTGAGGTTTGGATTTGAATTTCAAATGTAACGGGGCTCCTGTTGCATCTACTTTTGACAGGAGGAGGTCTTCGATCTACATTGGAGTTGTTTATAGGTCTTCAAGCGGCGGCTTCAACTGTTGTCTTTTTTCATTCGATTTGCTTTGATTAGACAATTATTCACGAAGCTGGGGTAGAGTCTGCAGATTTGGGGGTACAACACTCCTAGTTATTCCTCATTGACGCCTGTGTCGACTGCGAGTTTGAATTGGGAGAGGTCTTTGTGAGAGCCTTGATGACCTTGTGCTTTGTTGCCGAATTCCAAGAACGATGGGTTTGCCTTCAGCTCCGTTAGGATGTTGGTTACACTTTCAGGTGTGCTGCACACACTAAAGAGGCCATATCCGATCAGGCACACCAATGCAGTAACACGGATGCGGTCTTTCATTTTAATATATCCTTCAATATAGCGGTTGCAGGTATCATCATTGAAGATTGCAAACGCCCAGTAATGTACGTCATCTTGGAGTAGGTTTGATATACATTCTATAGTTGCATTATCAGCCTTCAAAAGGGTGAAAGTCCATTGTCTTGCCCTGTGTTCGTTATCTTTAATGCCCATCATTGTAAATTACAGGTACAGTCGTACTAGTAAATTATGAGGGGGACAAAGTAATGGCTGATTGACTGTGGTCGCATGATTGAAATGAAATGCATGGTTTATTGAAATCTAGGCGCGAAACGCATAACACGATTAAAAAGTTGGCGCGGAATTGACACGTTTGGAGGAGCTATGTTGATGGTACCGCTCATTCGCCGCAGAGGCTTGCCCCCTCCGTCCACTAGATTGGTACGCTCAATTGCCGCGGGGCTATTTGTAGACGCTCAGTCGCCGCGGGGCTATGGAAAAAGCAGGGAAAAAAGACTTGCTAGGAGGGTCGGATTAAATCTTTGATTCCCATGTGTCTGAAAGAGGGGAATCTTAGATTAATGTTGGTCCCTCGCAAATAAATCGCCTACCGGTCTACTAAAACACTATAGGAATACAGGGGGGCAGAAGTAAGTGGAAGGGGGACCGAGGTGAGGTAATAATGGATTATCCCACCTCGGCCCCCCTCTAAGATTAGGGTTAACTTGTTGGTCAGGTGTGACTCGGAGAGACAAGACTGGCTGACGATGGCTACTAGCTAGCTATCACTAGCAATTTAATCTGCCATCAGACACAGCTACAATTTGAAGGAAGAGATACGTGCCGTTGAAAAACGATTGAACGAAGCGCTCATGAAAGACTCATTTGCGGTGAGCTACTCCAATTACTATGATGAGAAAAAAAGAGTCTCGGATTAATGAGAATTGGCAAACACCGGAGTCTCAAAACAATCTCCGCAAGGATCTTCTGGCGGCTGAACACGCAACGGGCCCCGAAAAGAAAAAGGTTAAACCCTTCTGGCAGAAATTCATGGAAGATGATGAAAAGAGCATTATCCCAGGAATTAAGAATGGCTATGAGACTGCCAATCTTGGGCCCAAGACTCCAGATATCTGCTTCTACCAGACGCATGTCGCTGTCCCCACTGCGGAGTCATTTGTAGCAGCCGGAGATTGCAAGGGTGAAGGATGGAAAGGTATATCAGGTGCGGACAAAGGGCAGATAATGCTGCATCTTCACAAGATGCTGGAGGCGCAACCAAACAGGGAGCACGCATATGGGTTTGTCACCAACAACAAGAGTTTTATTCTTGTTAAGGCAACTAGAGCAAGCGTGTCGCCATTTCAGGTGATCTGGAGCATTTCTGAGGTCTTGGACTATCGGAATGGCATGCAGCTTTTTGTTGATTTCATGGAGAGGGATAATGGATATCGCCCAAACCCACAATTCAACGGCAATCCTGTGTCCATCGACAAACAGTTGAGATTAGGAGGCACATGCAGAGCCTATGTTGGTCGCTTCCAAGGCAAGGTAGTGGTAGCCAAGGTTTACTCTTCCGAGGAGCTCGCTGGAAAGAATTGCACCAATATGAACACGATCAACAATGCGCTGGCAAGCAGCAACGAAGGTGGGGCTGTGCTCCCAAACAGTTGTGGGTTGTCTCAGAATTGGCTGCTTATTGAGCCAAAAGGGGAGCCATTTACTGAGACATCATTCTCTGAATTGCATCTAGAGTCTATCCTGATCACATTGCGAGGAACACATGAGAAAGTGTATGTATATTGTGACGTACATATGGCCAATATGTTTGATTTGGGTGATGGCAAAGTGCTGCTGAATGATTGGGGGTCACTGGCTGCGGCTGGTGTGCAAACACCCTATGAAGGATGTCCAGAACCATTCATGCACCCATCTTTGCATGGACAAGAAGGAACATCTGTTCCCTTGCCAAGTCACGATCTCTACTCTTTGGTCTATTCTATTGCAAAGTTGGTTGCTCCTGGGTTTAATGCTAAGGCCATCAAACCAGTGTTCATGTGTTCCTTTGCTGCAGCAGAGAAACTGAATTATGCTGGTGTCGGTCAGAGTCTGCAGTCATTTATTTCTATTCTAATAAGGCAGAGTGGTCCACGGGTCGCCACTGACACGCCAGTCCCTAGTCAAAACGTCAAAACACGATGCCGTTACGACAGTTATAAAGCAAGATAATAAAAGCTTATTGGCCGTGCTGTATCTGTATGTGGATCTTTCCGCTCCTGTGCTGGGGCTGAAGTTTTGACTGTCCGTTGCGATCGAGTGGTCGTCACTTTTCGCTGTGACTTCAAGGCTACTAAACAAGCCAGCAGAGACAATAAAACCATGTTACAGAATCGGTGTCATTGGGATCTTGGGTGTCTCAGGAGGTGATTTGAAGGGAGCGAAGAAACAAATATCCCACTTGTGTCCCTCTTCATCCTTTCGTCTGTGGCTTATTGCACTTGTTATGACAATCTCGTTTTAAATGGGCAGGAGACCATTCGCCGTTTGGGAGCGGGTGACCCGCATTCGATATTTGGTTTTAAGAAAATTCTAGACTCTTAATCTGAGATTACGATCAGGCTAGCTGCCATACCGGAACCGCTATGTAGTTCTGCACTACGAAGTGCTCTACAAAGATGATAATTGAATCCAAAGTGAGCGTGAACAGAATTGGGAGTGTCTTTGGGAGGTTTTTTGGCTAGCATGCTGTCGGGGTTTTCAATCCTTCACAATAGGGGCTTTCATGAGGTAAGCGGGTGAGATGCGTATAGGTGGATTTGGGAGCTCCTCTACTAGAGTGTTCATTGCTTTCTCTGCTTGAAGCGAGAGTTGGCATTGCCATGCAGCCAAATCGTTTGGATCTTGGGGGGGGGGACTTGGATAACTGTCGCAGAAGTAGAGCATTACCTTGATTGCCTTCGCTCTTGAGTCGTTTATACCTGTTTATGATTGGAATCCTCTCGCTTCGAAGCTTCTTCTTGAACTCACTGCTGTTCAACTCGAGTTGATAGCCTTCCAAACACTGGTATGTGAAGTATCGGATGAACATATCCTTGAGCGAAAAGTCATTTCTCCATCGCTTCTGGCTGTCTGAAAAGTACATGACGTTCGCGGGAGGTGGGGGTGATGCCTTCTTGGTTTGTTTGTCAAACTTGATTTCGAGTGCCTCTAGGAGTCTATCGACTTTCTTTTCCAAGCGTTGATTGCTGCTTTCCAAGCGGTTGTTGCTGGAGGTAAGGTGGGCGACATCAAGGCGGAGTCGGGAGACGTCATCTTCGAGGTTCATCTTCCGAGCAAATAGGGAGTTGTAGGAGTTGCAAAGACTGTTGTAGCGATCAAACAAAAATCAAGGATCGATTTTTGTGTCTATATTGCATCTGCTGATAGAAGGTCAATGGGTAAGGCCATGAAGTTGTTGGTACCGAAACCGTCTCGGACTTCTTTACACCAAAGGTTAATATGTCATGGGGAACCTTGCAAGGCATAAAGCCTTGTTCACGGCATGGACAAAGGCGTGGCGTGAATTGTCTTCATAGAACCCATCTGGGTGTTGCTCAATAATGTAAATGAACTCATCATAGTGCCTGAGTGTTGCAGTGAGTATGTTCCTGATGCTGGTGGGCCATCGTTCTTCGATATCTTCACTGAATAGAGCCAGGATGAAACCGTTCACCAACTCTGGACTGCTTCGAATGGATGTCAATGTTGGAGCAATGCCTCCGATGATTTCGTTGTCTTGTCATCTTGTCCAGCCACTTAAAGCTTTGCCTGCTTGGTTCGTTAGAGTCTTTGAACCAATGGCATAGTCGAAGAGGGTGTGCACTCCTCGTAGTTCCCAACCGGTGCAAAAGACCTGTGCTAGTCCACTGAGTGAATTGGTTTCAGCCAACTTCTGATTTGCACCTTTCCTTCCATGGTAGCAGGTTAGTTTGTCACTGACAGTCTCTGATAGGGACTTGAATTCCTTGTAGAGGGTGTTGAAACATTGTGTCCAAACTGAAGCGACACGGGATGCTGTCTTGTCGTTCTTGTTGGTGATTGTCGCTTCGCGGTTGAAAGAGGTGGGGTTTGTCACAGCCATTGACTAGCAGAGAGTAAATCAATCCAAAGTAGGGGTCATCTTGGAGGGTGTCTCTGTGTGCATAGAGGTTCAGCTCCTGTAAAGGACCTTCTTTGTCATGTTGAAGGGACGCTGAGATCACGTGGCTGATGATTGTGAAGGGCTTCCACAATGTCCACAACACTGAGGTCTTCTGGTTTCAGTATGGAGACATCACGGCCTCTTCCAATCAAGTGGTAGACGCAGACATTGAGTGTGTGGAATTCAGCTGCCTCAGCTGTTCCGAGCCAGAAACAAGCATTTGCTACCGCCTTCCTGTCATCATCAGTCGATGCGACCTTTGGAGTTGTGATGCGTTGACCGGTTCGTCTTGCCCTTTCCTTGAATTTGGTGCAATACACGGCTCTTAGCCTTATTCGCGACTCGATCCTAGATAGGGTTTGAGTTCGACTCATGACGTAGTCCTTCGCGAATAGTCATTGGAGACAGGGTTCTCAATGACCGCTCTAGTCATACTAGGTTGATGATGAAACATCGCTCTAGATATTTAGCCAGCGTGGAGTACTTCCACGCTACTAGATAAATGCTAGACGAATCTTCCACGCGTTCCGTTTTTGGATCGTGGAGCGAGTAGGATTGCTACCGCAACCTACTCTATCACACTCTACAGTCTCCCGCGGGAGTTCAGATCTACGATCCTTTGATTGTGGATCTCTCTCGTTGATTAGTTTTCATAGCTTTCTAATCCTCTCATAACTTTCATTCTCTCAAACTCAAAACACTCGAAAGATCTTTACACTAGCTTTTAGCGTAGTGCATTTTGTTAACAAACACAATAGCTTTCAGCTACCCTCGACCTATTCCTCACCATGAAGATTGCCAAAGACGCTTACACCAGCTTCGAGTCTAAGCTGCGCGACAAACCAATCCTTCCTCTCATCGACCTCGACGATGAATGCGAAATCGACGATTCTCGCTCTACCACCTACAAACTTCGCACTGTTCCAGCAGATGCTAACAGCGCCAAGTACACCTTCAAGGTCCAAATCATCAATGGATCTGAGACTCCACGTCAGACCATCAAGTGGGCTGGATGCATGGAGAAAGTCTTCATTGGGCTCGCCATTGCTACGCCCACCGATAAACATAACCTCCTCAAGGAGATGACTTCTAGCTCTGCCAAGAGCAGTTACGAATCTAGCTGTGCAGGCCACCGTGAACTACGTTGGAATGCCTTGCGCCAGATTGCAGTCAACGGCATTCGAAGAGTAGATCACACATTTTTCTTCGTTCTTGGAAGAGTGATCGTTGTTTCGAGTAGACTTTCTCTTGTGTTGTTCTTTTTCTTCTTCGAAGAGCTTGCCTGGCATCACCGCCCTTGTCAATTCTCGGAGGTTCATTGCCGTTCGAGAATCCTATGGTTTCGATAGGAGCTGCAGAAGTTCCGAAGTCGTGTTCGGTCCATCTCTTTATCCACGAGCGTTGGATTCCATGAACCCATGTCATGACTTGGTCATTGGTTAAAGTTTGGTTTGGTCCAACAAGGTTGTAGAGGGAAGTTATGGGCTTGTTCTCCGACTGAGGTTGTTGAATAGCCGATGTGGAATTCAGCCGGTTTGCTCTTGCGGCGCAATGAAGTGTTTCTGCTTTTCAAGAGGCCTTGTAGGGGCAGACCGCTTTGCACACAGTGCAATTTATGCCGATACCGTGAATGTCCGAAGTCGTCCAAAGGCAGGCGTGGCTGTACCGGTCCCAGGCTTGGCTGGAAAGCGTGCTTGGAAAGTGCTTCGTCTTCACCACCACGTATGTCGCAGTGGAG
>CAICTM010002672.1:0-12569 GCA_903772945.1 Seminavis robusta | reverse complement strand
ACCGAATAATATGATGGTTGTCATGGTCGGATTCGTCTTGTCTTGTTTTGCTACTTCTATCCAGCAAATTGATGCTGTTATTGACCACAGGATACAGAACTTGGGTAGAGCGACTCAAATCTGTCTTCCAATCGAGATTAACGGTCGCGAGACCAACTTCCCTAGGCTCGGATGAAACGTGAGCCCAGTGGGAAGTTTCGTACAACACTAGAGTCGTTCTCTTTTTAGAAGCAATTGATATAATGGTGGCTGCTACCGACGCTTGTGACTGCCACTCTTTCCTCTTGTTCTTTCCGCTCCCCTCGAGGAGATCCGATCCTGCCACAGCACTCTGGTGCCGATACCAGAGATCACCAACAGACAACACAGCTGCTGCTATCAGCCGCAGTCAAAGCAGTGATGATATGATGGATACGGCCGTGCTATCAACCACAGCAGCCGCTGAAGCGATCTAATGCCGCAGCAGTGATCTAATGCCGCCGTCAACGGCAGACAACGCCGACGCCAAGCACAATCGACTCTGGGATGGAAGAGACAACTGATGCTACAACAGAATAGTCACTCTGTCCTTGTCTGTTCAACAAAACCGCTTTCGACACTCTACCAACAACAGGAACAACCTTGAAACCAAAGGCTGCATCAAACAAGATTGTGTCTCCCCAGCAAATCTCAATTTGGGAATGACCCTGTAGAACCCAGTACAATTTCTACTGGCAAAAATGTTCAACCACTGGCCGCTGTGTTGAGGCAAAATTCTAACAGACCAACCCCAGAGAAAAAGATGGGTTGGCGAATCTGCGTCTAATGATGCAGCATCCGCCGAGCATGTTGTCAGCTGTGGCGTCATTGCAATGGTCAGGTGCTTGCTTTGTGCAGTTGCCGCTGGTGTGGTTGTTGTTTGGTCCCAATCCGTGAGACCAACAATAGTACATGGGGATGCCGTTGCTTCCGGTCACTGATTTAGTCGCAGTTGGCATTTTGGTGGTTTGGTTCGTCACTTTGTTCGCATATCCGACTTCCTTCAGAGTGAGGATTCGGCGTCTTTCCTTGTCTGCAGCCGTGAATTTCGTTTCGAGGTTGGCCATGGTCTGTTCTGCTGTGATCGCAGAGGGCAGCAGTGAAAACTCCACTTTGGGTTAAGTTCTCGATGATGGCGCTGACTGCTCTTTTTTTCGGAGATATCATCATGGTCGCCGCCAAACTTCTGGGCGTCCTTGACTTGATTGTAGAGGTCTTCGATTGGTTGGGAAGGATTCCAGGTAGCGTTCATGCGTTTTTCGTTGTCCTTGATGTCATCGGCGTCCACTGTGCCGTATTCTGCATCTAAGTGGGCGAGGATTTCATGGGCGGTGACTTGTGCATAGCCGTACATCTTGTGTTTGAGTGTATTGGTGAAGGTGTTAGATACCGCTTCCAGCAACTGCTTCTTGAGCGCTGTTTCGGTTCCTCTGAAGATGAGAAATTGTTTTTCGTTTGCTGCAAAGAGCCTGTTAGTTTCTGCAATTTGAGCCGCTGTTGGTGCTGCGCCATGGACTGGTGCCTGTCCTGGGTGGGCTGGATTGGCCCATGCTTCGGTGTTGGGCAATGCATTGTATTGAGCTGCTGTGAGTACCAATGTAAGGTGTCTGTAGTGCCCTCCTCCAATGCCGGATGGGATTGTCATTGCATTAGCGTTGAGCTCCTGGTGGATGATTTTGAGGCTGTTGTAGGTGGGCTTTTCCTCTGGTGGGATGGCGGTGAGTGTTTCTGTGGTGAAGTGGTCGATTGCAACAAAGGATGTCATGGTGTTGGTTGACGGCAGCTATAGCTTTTGCTTTTGCTGTTGCTCTTCACATGATGTGTTGAGTTCGTCGTTCGATTCAGTTAGATTGTTAATAACTGTTGATCCAGGTGGAAAGAACCTAGGGAAGAATTGTTGATACAGATTAGTTATTAACAATCATGAGCAAGTTCTAGCTAGTTGTCCCCATACTGGAGCACACAGGCCCAGCTGGGGAGTGCCCTGGTTTCCAACAGCTTTTAACAGTTTGTGGGTCCTGCTTGGAAGCAGAGTGACCTTTTGGCAGGCTTGCTGGCATCTTGATTGTGATTAAGGACTGATCTGGTACCCAAGTGCGCCCTAGCTAAGCAGGGTTAAGGCTAAATACAGAAATCAGAGAAGGATTCAAGGCACAATTTGGATTAGAGTTACTGAGATGACTTGGTCACTCGCTTGGACTCTATCCAAAACAAGCCTCACAATATTTGTTTGTCAAGATCCATCTTGCCTGCTGCTTGATTGAGTCAGCATAGACATGGGTTGAGCTATCTGGCACTGATCAGCCTGAAAGCACATCCCATGTCCTCTGCAGAAGTTTTCTTTCGTCCGTCTCGCCGCCTCTCCTCCGCCCGCTTTTCTGTATATCTTTCATTTCAACGCCATGAAATCGCTCTTTTTTCCTCAACTCTTTTGCTGGGTTGCTCTGCCTCCACCCACCTCCGGTCCGTACTCAGCTCACTATTCTTTTTTACGTGGGGGGTTTTAATAGACTTCCTCAGTAGAAAGATAAACACCATGGGTGTAGTGCCCCATTCTGGATCAACAACAAGCCGTCGCTAGCTTGAAAGTGGTCAAGACCACGTGTGGTCGGAAGTGAAAGAGTTGATACGGAAGAGATACGATAAAAGCAATATGAAAGATTCCAGATCCTTTGATAGCCGCGGCTCTGATCCGCTGGCTGTTGAAACTGTGGGCAGCGAAACTGAGTTTGACTTGGGTGGCGTGAACCTCAATCCTCCTCCTCCTCTTGAAGATGAGAGAGTTGGCGATGCGGTTCTGTCCTCGGTTCCAAAGAGGAGCATCCATCAATGAAGGTCGCGCGGGACGCCCCTCTACTGGCACTCTGAGTGGAGAGGAAGCAGCAGATAAGCAAGGCATCTTGGCGAGGATTGTTGTCGTTGGCAGTACTTTTGGAGACCTCCATTGCGGTGGCATCATAGGAGGAATTAAGGGTGGCAAGATCTGCTTGAGCGGGGCGTGTCGAATTGCCTCTCACAAAACCCACAGATTCAAGGTCAGGCTCGATGACACCTTCATTGGGTTCGTGAAAGACAAAGACAAGAAGAAGCACTTTGCCTGGGTCGAACCCACAGTTAACTTATCGCAATGTCCAACGGAAGTGTATCTGATCAGCCAATTGACGCTCTCCGTACAGCGTTCAAGGATCGAATTGCATCAGTAAGAGGTTTTGCGGCTGAGATTCCCGCCTCGGTATCATGGGCTACCTCAGCTCCGGCACACAAGACGGTCAAGCAATTGGCTACGTCATTCCGCAATGTGGCCACTCCTATGAAGATGGACATACATATCAAGCAAGAACAAGAGAAAGTTGCTCGAGAACAGGCAAAGCTCGAACAGACTCTTGCTGGTGGCATCAATGAAAAATCCCTCGAAGACGCTCTCAAGGAAGTTCAAGATGGTCCAGTAAAGGACCTCGTACAAGCACTTCTCACGTCTGTACGGGATCAAAGGAACCAACTCGAGTCTCTAGGAGCAGTGCTGGTTCATCAACAAGACCAAGAATTGAAAAGACTCGATCTTGTTGGAGACCTGGGTTCAAGCTTGAGGATGCTCATATCCAAAGTTGGGGACTGCCCCAAACAGCATATGGAATCCCAGTATTCCACCTTGTGGGATCTGGCTGCAGCTGGTGAATCCTTGGCAGAAGAAGCTAGCATCGGGGTTTCTAATCTTGGCGTAAAGCTCACCAAGGGTACCAGAGATTTCTTGCAGTTGACGGCAGCCTACAAGAAGACCACGTCTAACTTGCAAGATAGGGTGGCGACTCTAGGAAGCCAAGTGGAGAGACCAGCGAGGAGGTGCACCAGCAACTCTGATGTCCGGTATGTCGTCTACCTCTTTGGGAACACGTTTTGACCAGACCAAGGATGCAGAAATCAATTCTCATCTGAAGAGTCTTCAGATTATTGTGGACGACATTACTTCCGATGTTGCTTCGCTAAATCGTCGACAATTCGACGGAGATGTGGTTTCCAAGATCTCCGACTTGGAAGAAAATTGCAGCGACATTCGTCGCAGGATGACGGGCCTTAATACTTATGAGTTCAATGGTTACAACATTGGATCCGAAGAAGATGTTCTGATGGTTTTGGGAGAAGACATCAAGAACGTGTCTACGGCTTGTTATGCAGATGTACTCACTCTAATCTGCTGTATCCAAGACGAATTCGCCAACGGAAAGGCATATGCAGACCAAAACAATAACGAAGTTTTATTTTAAAGGCTACACCTCGTCAGACGATCTGCTGAACGGTGCCGTGACGAACCCATATACCTCAGGCGCACAAGGGCGCCCACTTAGGATGGGCCTAGTGTAAGCCCCCCACCGGAGAAATTGAACAAACCTCCGGAGGGTGCTGTACGACTAACTATCTACGCTAGGCTAAATCGCCCGCTATTGCTATGGGAGTCCCACACCGGTGCATAGTTACCCTGATTGGGAAGGCTGCTCACATGCATGCTCATCCCTCATTGCTTTGTCCACAACTGGAAGCCAATTGGCCAGCCATGCTTTGATATCCCCTGGCCTTTTGGCCATCTGTTCCTCCAGGGGTCGTTTGAAGATGGTATCAAGAAGATGCTCTGGGAGCAGGTCCGCTTTTTCATACAGGAGCTCAACCTCTCGTTGGAGCTGTTTGTGTTTCTTGCGCCATTTCTGTTCCTGATCCCGGCCGTTCCTGGCGGCATTGCGGTCCTCCCAGAGATTCCACCACTGCTGGATCAGAACAGAAACCAGGTTGGTGACCCAGAGCTGCCCGGTCTTGGTGGTCTCCTGGGAGCCGACCCGATGCAGATATGCATCTTGATGCTTAGCCCAGTGCTTGGACAAACGTCCTCTCAGGAAGTTATCCCAACCAATGAGATTTTGAGTGTCAACAAGGTCCCTATACCGTTCTGGGTAATACCACGGGTGTAGGAACCGGTCTTCAAAGTGATATTGAAGCCCATCAAGAACAATTTCCAGGAGGAAGGGATCCGTGGAATCCTTACGCAACTTTGTGCTGATTGCTCGTTGCATGGTCCCTCACCACAAATCCACGTCAACATGCGGGCATCTGTAAACATGGGTCTCAGTCTCATGATCACCGCCGCAACGGGGACAGCGGTGATCATACTTGGGGTCGTCTCGGTGAATCCGTTTCCCAACTGGCAACAATTGAAATAGAAACTTCACAATTGTCGGTTTGTGGATCTCATGTCTATTTACAGCACGACCATGTGCCGTCCAATCAACCAAAGCTGGGGTGTCCTCATCCCAGTCAGGATTCAGTTTGACAATGTGGTCGAACAAGGGCTGGTCGTTCCTTAGATGCCGTAGAGTTCTGGGAAGCTTGTATGTGCATGTTTCTTTGGGAAGGTGCAGCTGGGCCAAGTTGGCTGGAAATCGGAGTACCTTGGAGTGGTCTTGTTTCATGTGACTGGTCATGTAACTGCCTGCCAGTTTGTCGGCTCTGCAGTTAAGTTGTGCCTTCAAAGGTAGGGTTTCGATGGCCTTGTGCTTATCCTGGTGTGATTTGATGTGCTCCATCTTGGGCACTGTGACGGCAGCCCGAAATGATTCCTCGATCTGCTGCAGGACATCCCAATCAGAGTCTAAGGAATCATTGGGGTACCAGCCCTCGTAATCCAGACAGCCAGCACACTTGTTGGTAACGGATTCATTGTCGCACAAATGTACATAATTCTTCATGCTGGTTCGGTCGTAGAACTCCAGCAATCTCCGCAGAAGTCAAGTAGGGGATATAATGCCATAAGCCTCTGCCCTGTAGGCTGTCGGAACCATACCAAAAACTGGACCAGAGCACCGAAGCACAATCTGACCGCGATTGTCTGCCAGAACCCAAGCAAAGCTCGCCTTACCGGCGTCAATGTCTGCAGCCCCATCGCTTGCCACCCAGAAGGAAAGGCAGCATATGCAGACAAGGCTCGTGCGTCACAGAGCATTCACTCAACGCCCTTGGAAGTGGATTTGTTAGCAGCTTTAGATCACTCAGCACCACTGTACATGTTTGCCAAGACAGAGACAAACAAGTGCGTGGTTGAACCAGAAGAGGGGTTTGGGTGGCGGATGAAGACTTTTAGTGCTTTCTCCACACGCCAAACTAATCCGGTTCGACAGGATATCATCAACAAGTGCCGCAAACGGGTGAAGACTTTGAAGGGTGCCATCGACAGTTCCAGTCTAGCCTCAGACCTGGCTCGGCAAACATTGAGTGAAGCTCTAAATCACGTGATTGACTGGCTTAACTTCTTTACCGAATGGCGCAATGAACTAGTCGATCAGTGTGACTATGAGCCCACTAGAGCATGGACATTCCTTGGTTTCCCACAAGGTCAGTCGCGGACTATCTGGTTGCTCCACACACGGTGGTGTCCGGGCTAAAATTATCTGGGCTCTTCTTCAAGTCCACATCCGAATGGAGGAACTCAAGGAAGCAAAGCACAAGGCACATCACATCACCACGACGGCTATGACGAACTTCATCATGAAAAATCGTGTCGACCTGTCTAAAGTGGTCGCTCTCGAGAAGTCGGTAGTGGACTTGACTAAAGGAACGAAATTGGTTGAAAAAGTCGTGGTTACTCTTTCGGCTGAACTGAAGACGTGGAAACAATCCTGTGGAAATCGTCTTGCTGCACTTGAGAAGAAGAAGTAGGAAGTAGGTAAGGTCGTCTTGGATTCCACACCACGCATTGTGGTTTCCAAGCGACCGGAGCCTGAACCTCCTCCACCGAAGGTGTTCTCCAAGCGACCGGATGTTCAGCCGCCTCCATCGATGCTTGTCGATAAAACTTGTCGATAAAATGGATACTCCTTTTGAGACCCCCGTTTCTAGTGAGGCGACATTCCCGGCTGAGCCTACCTTTACGGAGCCCCAGTCGCGTTCAACTCCTGCTGAAGCTTCGGCTGAAACTCCACCACATTTCCATGAACGTGTCAAAGTTGACAACAAGTCTCTGCGGGGAACAGTGGTAGGTTCCACCAGACCCACGTTGATTCCAGTTCCGGCATGGCTAATCTTGGATCCCGATAATCCAGATTGGCTTATGGCTGTTGATGGATGTCCTTCGATTCGGGTTGACAATCACATGCAGTTTTAAATTGGACAAAGCTGTTTGCTGTTGCACCAGAGGTCGTGGACAATATGGCCTCCTTGTTTCGAGATCCTGTGGTGTCCCCTGTCATGTTGTTAACGAACGTGCGTTTGACCCTCGGTCAGCTGACTCTCATTCAGCACAGTGGTGTCAAGCGTGTCTGGTCCACCCAACGCCCTCGAGGCCTTCCCGATGGTTGGACAACTACCCGCACAGATCTTGGTCATGAATCGTGTGGCGGTGTCACGGCTACGTCTTGCCCTGTGTACTACACAGGACATGGCGTCCGATCCGTCCAATTGTATTGGAACGTGACGTCAGTAATATTCTGTCGTTCGGTGCTCCCTGTACCGATCGGGCTCCTATCCCCGAGATTCTTTCATTTCGGGTTCCGGTGGTGCTGCCAGTGGCTGAAGACGCCGCTGGAGCTCCTGTTTACCACGGCCGTGGTCTGTTGCCGAGTCAACCCACAACTGCCACCTCTATCCTGACTCCTTCACGCTTCTGCAGACGAGGTTTCTGGTGTATTCAACAGATCACCTTTGGAGAGCTTTTACAAGCGTATGACATTGGCGAGGCACAGCCACACCCTTTCGATGAGAGCATCCCGCGTCACTTTGTTCCACTGGCGTGTTTGCGTACTGTTTTGGAGGTCAATCAGGATCTCTTGTGACCTCCGGTGGATGTGATTATGGGGGGGGGTCTTTTCCTTATTCGGGATGGCGCCCTGACGGTTGCTGTGATGATGACAGTGATGACAGTTCCTCCGATTGCTTGGTTCCGAAGCTTCGTCCAGGATCTGTGTCCTCCGATGACGACTCAGATTTCGATCTAGAGTCTGAAGACGACTCTGATTTCGAGGAAAAAACTCTACCATCCTTACATCAGTCGTCAGTCAAGGTCAAGGTGGATCAGAATGCGATCCGATTGGATGATCGAGAACGCAAAGCAGTCAAGAATGACGGTGCTGCAGTGCCTACCCACTTGTGGACAGAGCACTGTTTAGACGAAGGCCCCGCGAATCGGTCACAACCAGATGCCATGGACTTGATCATGAACTTCCTCCGCAAGAGAGCCATAAAGTGGTGGAAGTCACACTTGAGGAGGGACTTTGTAAAGTGGTTTGGTGACAAACACAAGCTCCCCTTCCGGCAGCATCGAGGAAATTACTTCCACAACTACGTCTTCCCACCACCGGAAGTCTTCAAGCGGACGTCCAAGCTGGTCAGACGAGATGGTACCAGGCTGGTTCACGTCAGGAATGAGTCGGGAGAGGTACAGGTGCACGAACTCCCCCGCTATCTGTGGAAAAGGGGAGGAAGGAAAGCATATTTCAAATGGCATGAAGACTGCTTCAGGAAGCAACACCAGTCCACTGAAAAGCGCATGGATCTTTTGGCGGCCAGAGACTGTCTAACGGCAGCAAGCTGGTGGGAATGGGACTTCGGTTCACGGCCTTTCTTTTGGCGGTGGCAGGATGAGGTTTTCCACCTCATTCGAGACGGACTTCTTGTCCACTTCCTTAGTGAAGCTCCCAGTTTCTGGGAATACCAGTAGCGAGAGAAGGACGAGAAGACAAGACGCTTGGTAGCTGAAAAGCTTCAAAAGGTGGTGGACAGGGGGTACATAGCAACTCAAAAGGACATCGTTTCTCTCATGACGTACTTTCACGTGCCAAAGGGAGAAGATGACATCCGATTGGTCTATGACGGGACCAAATGCCAACTGAATGCTTCAGTCTGGATTCTTTCTTCTTGCCCACAGTTGAAACACATCTCAGGGCGGTCGAAGATGGCACATACATGTGCGATGTTGATATTGGAGAGATGTTCCTGAATTTCATGATGCACCCTAGACTGAGGAAGTACTGCGGAGTGGACCTTTCCCCATATGACCTGCGAATACCCGCTGATTCGCACTATCAAGCCAGAGCAACCAGCAAGGTCATCTTGGCATGGAATCGGATTGCTATGGGTCTCACGTGGTCCCCATATCAAACCTGCTTGTGCATGCAGTATGCAGAAGAGATCATATGTGGCGACCCTAAGGACGAGTCTAACGTTTTCTACTGGGAGCAGGTCCGGTTGAACCTGCCCGGTATGAAAACATACTCCCCTTCTGTACCATGGGTCTCCAAGGTCCGACGAATAGACTCTCAGGACTCTCCTGAAGACGCAGGTTCAAAAGAAACAGACGAATCTAAATGGACTGGTGCGTGGAGGGTCGCAGCCGATCTCTTCACCTTTGTCGATGATTTAAGACCAACAGGGTGCTCAAAAAGGGAGGCTTGGAAAGCAGGACGGCGAGCTGCAAGTGTTCTTAACTGGCTGGGCATCCAGGATGCAGCCAGGAAGAGGAGAGACAGCAGACAAGATCCAGGTGCCTGGGCTGGGTGCGTCATCAACACCAAGTTTGGTGTGTTCACTCTTGTAAGCGATGACAAGTGGATCAAACTGAGGGCGCAAGTTGCAGCTTTGGACAAGATGATGAAGGACGACCCGACTAGACTCGATATGAAGAAACTCATGCAGATAAGAGGTTTTCTTAACTACGTGACCCAGACGTACAAGTCACTTGTGTCGTGTCTCACCGGGATGCATCTGACGATAGATGGATGGAGACCAAATCGGGACCAGAAGGGGTGGAGATCTGATTCTAAGCGTCCAGAAACAGATGACACGTACCCAGAGGCTCCTTCTCACGTCCCTACAATGCCCAGGCTAAGTCACGACATCAGAACATTGAAGATTCTGTGCTCCTCCTCCAAGCCCCCTCATCGATGAGTGCGGCCCTCTTGCACAGCAGCTGTGTTCTACGGGTTCGGTGACGCATCAGGAGCTGGGTTCGGAGGAACGTTGATGAAGGCAGGGTCGGACCAAGTGGACTATGAGTACGGGCAGTGGCTTAAGACGGCTACTGAGAAACTGTCATCGAACTGGAGATAACTAGCCAATCTGGTCTCGTTCCTCGAGCGTCGAGCAGAGACTGGAGAGTTGGCAGACAGCGAAGTCTTCTTGTTCACGGACAATTCCACGGCAGAGGGTGCCTTCTGGAAAGGAACCTCAAAGAGTCGTCTGTTAATGAAGCTCGTTCTGCGACTACGCCTCTTGGAACTAAGAAAGGGCCTCACACTGCACATTGTGCATGTCAGTGGAAAGCGCATGATTGCTCAAGGCACGGACGGCATCTCACGAGGCGAACATCACACTGGTGTGATGAGAGGGATACCCATGTTGAATTACGTTCCGTTACACCGAACGTGTATGGAACGGTCGCTCGGTCTGTCTGAATGGGTCCAGGACATCCTCAGCAAAACTAGGCCATGGTTTCTTAACGAAAACGACTGGTTCAAGAAGATCGATCACGACGGCCCAGTGGTCTGGACACCTGCTCCAGCGGCGGTGGATTTGGTAGCTGAAAGGCTGCGGTCGTGCAGACACATGCGCCCAAACTCTCTCCACATTGTGATCGTGCCACGCCTCATGACTGGGAGATGGAGGAAGCAAATGGGAAAAGCTTCCGACCGATACTTCAAGCTTACCTGCTCCGCGTGGTGGTCTCTGGAGGACCAGTACGAGCCCCTGCTAATGTTTCTTTGCCTGCCTTATCTCACTCATTCACCAAGGTTTGAGGAACGAAGGAGTTTGGTTGACAGATTGCGAGGGGCTAAGCCCCTACTTGCCGGAAGTGGATCACGACGACACAAGGAATCTTCTGCGCAAACTATTCAGCGACACGTGGAAACTTCGAGCCGTGTAAGAACCCGTGGTGTGGCAGCTGCTTCACCCCCTTGGGAGACACTCCGTTCCCTATCAAGGTGGTCCTCGATGACGACGGAAACAAGATCATGAAGGACAAGGATGGTGATAGGTTTTTGGTTGGACGCAACGGCGATCACATGTTGACCACTTATCAGTGTGAAGTGTGCCATTACAGAAACCTCATCGGTTCCGATCCTACTTTCTCTGTGAAAGACGCGAAGCTGTTGGAGTTCATGAGGCGAGCTAGCCTTGACGCCTTCTGGTCCCGAGAGACATCTACTGTCCGAGCAAACGTGTCCTTGTTGAAGCGAATCCAAGCCACGGAAGACAAGTTCGGTTTGGAAGGAGGAATTCTAGGCCCTCTGGGTCCCTTCCCGTTGAGAGACGTCATGGGCATGGGAGCTGCAGTAGCAATGCTTGACAAGTCAATGGACGAGGGAAGATACGACGACCAAGTGCAATGGGCCACCATAAGACGAATCAGGAGAGCAATCACTAATTACAGTCAAGCCGGTATGTCTGCTTTGGAAGAGGCGATGGGCATTAATTTGAAGAACAAGACCTGGATATCGTCAGCACCGATTCACGGCATGTGTTTTGGGCGGTTTGCCATCGGATTGCACCGTCGGGTGGGGGAGGTCATCAAGCGAGATGAGCCCATTACCATCGAGAAGATGTTGGAAATCGAGTCCATCCTGGACGAAGAATGGTGGGAAGAGGATGCAAAACCTGCCCATCTAAAGGACTTGGATGCCCTTCGAAACATTGCCCTAGCTGGAACCTGGTTCATGTGTGGCTTCTGTGCAGCGTTGTACGGTGAAGAGCACTTAATCTTGGAGTTCATTGGGACCTACAAGAGCATGGGTTTCATGGATGCCAATGGACCCTTGGCGTTGACTTATGCTCCCCACTTCGAGCTGGTGATAGCTGGTCGCACCAAGAACAACACGGTGGTGGGAGACAAGATTCGAATACCCGTTGCCGAAAGAACGTCAGGAACTGGGTTGGTGCCTGGAAAGTGGGTGCAACGATATTGCAATCACTTGGCCCAGGTGGACCACCAGAATGGCGGGTTCCTGTTCCAAATGAGACTCACCACACCAGTGCTTGGAGAATTCGAGGAGATGTTCCACTTGACTCTGGAAAAGGTGTTTGCCCGCAAGCTCCACACTGGAAACGAAAAACTCTGCCAAACAATGAATTTGCTCTGTAGTTTCACTCTACAGAAGGGGCAGAGTGAACTCCCAGAGTTTTGGCTAAGTAATGAGTTCGAACAGGCCGCAGAATATTGCATGTTCTTACTCCAAAATATATCCGGCTAGCAGGAGATTCGAGGTTGAAGGTTTTAGGACTATTGCTAGACCTGAAAAATTAACGTATAATGATAATATGTGTTCTCCTTTGTTGCTTCTTTCATGCATACCCATTATGTCTTTTGTCAGTGCAGCCTTGATGTTATTTCTGGTTTGCGTGGAGGGCGTAATTGTTTTTTTTCGTGTACTTTGTGAATGTGGCAACTCCTCTTCTAGTGACGATTAACCTGTGGTTATAAATATATTATAGGTATACTATATAGAAGTAGTATACCTGGTCTGTGGCAAGGATCGATATCATGCGCCTGCGCATCCCTGTCATGCCAACTGGTCACATAC
>CAICTM010002671.1:0-12579 GCA_903772945.1 Seminavis robusta | reverse complement strand
TGCCTCCGAAGAAGGTACTGTGAAAAGAGAACCGGTACTCACAAGGGACTCACAAGACCGGTACGGTGACCGCACCTCTTGTTCCGAAAGCAAGCCGGCACATCGCGCGACCAAGTCGCCTCACATTTTCCTTGGAATTCCGAACTCGGAAGATACATATTGAAGATACGTGTACGTGTTGATTCGAGGGTGTGATCCAGAGTAACTCGACACACCACGAGACACCTTCCAGCGGTTTCGAGGATCCAAGGGTACCAGTGTGTCAAGCAGCCTCTGTTTAGTCATTGACTAGCAGTGCAAGACCTCAAGTCTACATTTGGATTTTTCTTGACGTGTTTGTTCAACAACTCTACACCAACTCAGCCACCACAAACAGCGGTCATCATGGTACAGTAGAAGCAAGAGAAGGAAGAAGCAGCAGCAGCAGCGCCAACAGCAAACAGCTGCAGCAGCAACAAGCATCAGACACCCCACCAGGCTGTGGCAACACGTGTGCCAAATACACCCGGTGCACCACCACACCACCGGCAACCCACCAGGTAGCACTGACACCACCACCGTCCCTCGTCCTCCTCAAGCAGTCCACCCTCAGTCCACCGGCTACCTGTGGTTCCCCACCATCTTACCAACCAGTGATCATCTGTGCATCTCCAACCTTGCCAAGCATATACCACCATGATTAGCCACAGCTAGCACACTGGGAGCATGCCAACAAGGGAGAGACCAGGACGCAGCTGCATTGGGCAGGCTATCCCAAACAACAGGACATCAACAGCTAGTGTTCCATCCATGGGTTGTCCATACCTTGATGGACCAAACCAACAAGCAACTTGCCTCATGGGTATTGGAGGAATCAGCCCTTTCCTTCCAAGCACCTCTTCATTGGATACCATCCTAATGGTTTACTGCCCTGCGACAAGGTGTGGAAGGAACCACTGTTCTATAGCACAGTCCAAGGCAGTTCAGAACCAATTGGTTTGGTTTCAGGATTGATGAGTTGAGTTTGAGGACCATCTTGGTCCATCCCTCAGCCCCAAGTGGATATAGATGTTGCCATCCACCTTGTGGAGATGAAGTCATTGACCATTTGAGGGCCCTCAAGGAGGAGGATAAGACTACAAAGACTACCTCAACCAACCAACACCAACACATGGCAGCAGTATACCTTCAAACATTCTCCCTGCCTACACCCTGTACCACCGGTGTCATCCAACCACTCCCAACTCAACCTGTTCAACCTGTTAGCAGTACAGCCATCTTCCATTCCCCAAACGGTACCACAATCTGGAGACGACAACCGTTCTCAGACAGCCAGATCTCATCTTTCCAGAGGCATTGCCCGACAGGCTAGGAAACACACTACTCAGGAAGGTGGATCATCAACCCCTGACATGCGGAAGGTATGGGTCCGCTATGACAGGCATGAGTCGATGAACTAGTCCTGCCAAGTGTGCCAACCAACCCTGCACACATTGGGTCAAAGAAGGTATCCTGATGGTCTATTCTTCACTGACAAGGAGATGGATCATCTCTGATGTACGGATAGGTTCTTCAAACCATGACAGCCACCCACCCACACACCATTCACCACAGGCCTCACTCACACCACAGCCTATACCTCTCCTGGATACCAGACCGCGCCCATGGAGGAGCCATCCCAAGCAGGTAAAGACAGCGATATTGTATGCCCAGGTCCAAACCATCCTCTTCTCCAATCTAGAAGGACATCTCCTATGGACAAGAGTAACTCAAGGCAGGATTCACAGACAGATTTGGTGACCTGGAGACCCTGGTGGCTCGGCTAGCATGGTGGTGGTGGGCAACACAACAGAGGCTTTAGGCAGAAAGGCAGGTATTGTGGTTCCCAGGCGGAGGACCCCCTGAGACTCCTTGGGATCCCGAGCGGCGGTGGTGACCCTCCAGCTGGCCCTGGGGAGGTGGAGGAGGAGACGGTCCCAGACGCAAGATTGTTCCATGCTAAACCCGATGCCAATGCGTAACCCCACCATCAAGTCCAACAAGGATTTCGACAAATGGTACAGCGTGTTTATAATACGGCTAGGGCACAGGGTTTCAGCTCTCTTTGACTCCATTTATGTGCCATTGGACCATGAGTCCGCTTCTGAGCTCGTAGGATGACACGAATGGTTCCATGCGGTCCTGCAGAAAATATCAAGACACCAAGGGCAAGGTGATTAGTGCAAGGAACGACTTTCATTATGGACTGCTTTTTCATATCCTACATGCATTGATCAGAGGATGCCCACACTCTGTGGAAGGTACACTGGAGTCATGTGGAGACCACTCAACTGGCTCACCAGGGTCAAGTATCTCCACAACCAAGGGTTCTCGCGTGGAGTTCATCATCCACACGATGAGGTTCTCACACGGTACAATACTCCAAGACCAACGCGCAGGATAACTCAGTGATAGTATCCAGAAACTGTTCCTACAGAAGGCTTTCATCGACATCAGAGTCCTCAATGACATCAGCGCAGAGAACAGGAGAACATGTGCAGATAACGGTGCCACATGTCCTACTCATATGAGGAATACAAGGAGGTCTTGACTAATGCTGCTACCAGAGTTTGATTCAACCACAAGCTTCTACCCCCTAGTAGATCTCGCAGAGCGCAAACATGACTATGATCGAAGAGTCTGAGGATGAAGTCGGGCAACCTGATTACATGGATAGCCCACCAATGACCACCACTCATCTCACGCGTTTGCGGCCATGAGAGACCCATCTGTCCGGCTCCCAGACCAACATTGGACCCAACTCTCCAGACGGGTAAGAAGAATTGGCAGCAATTTGATGACCACGACAAGAAAAGTACTGAATGGCACAACAGCCGCCAGCACCGCCGGTCGCCAAGCCATCGTTGCCGAACTAGACCATGGATTGCCAACAGTGAAGCTGACTTACAGTCGGGGACACACCAAGGCATCATTGGACGTAACCAGGCAGATACGACAACTTCAGTTGGCAAACATACGGCTTGCCCCATCACATTCGGCACCCCAGGCAAAGGCAAATGACAAACACCCTTGGGAGTGTCCGTCGAATGATGTCAAAAAACACAGGCAAACGACAGGTGTTCCACCGTCTCGTTAGCCCTGATACTGGTTCTGCCTCAACCATCTGCCTTTTGCCAAGGCCACTGGTGATGACATCGACACCTAGTAACAGGCCTACTGGTTCCTCTACTCAGATGCCTGTAGCGTGGCCTGAACCTAAGCCGGAGTCGGATTTTTGAAGGGGCGACTCTGTTTATGTGCTGAACAGGTCCAGCCCCAGGAAACCAGGCACCGCTCATGTCTGCGGGGTAGCATGCCACCTCTCTTCGGAGGAGCTACCTTCCGCGGCAATACGGCAAGGAACGACCATTACTGTTGCTGGACCGGTCGTCTCAGGCATTCCAGCACGCCGCGGTTCTGTGATCTAACACTGTTTCCAAACATTCCTGGTCCAAGCTAGTGGCGAGCCCTCATGGACCGAGGAGCCAACGGCTGAACCTTGGCCAGGATGTCCGGGTTATTCACCATTACGGTCAATTTATTGATCTCAGTGGCATTGATGCCCATACAGTTCAGAACCTCTAGCTTGCCACGGCAGCTGGTTACATCCTCACAGACCAGGGTCCCATCATTGGTCTGATACAACAGGCGACTGAGATAATACGTATCGAAAGCCGACAATGATGATATGGCGTCTATTGCCACTACGCCCCGATAACCAAGCCGATTAACAAGCACTGCAGCTGGTCTATCTGATCGGCCACCATCAGGTAGAGGACCTGTATGTCCCTCGAATCGGTCGCGTATTCCATTTTTCGGTCGTCGATCTGAATCGGCCGATATTTTTTCCTTCTCTCTTCCTTCTTCCTCCTTCCACGAGCCATCCTTGTGCTGCAATCTGCGAAATGTTAATCTAGAGATCCGTCAGGGAAGTGCACAAGACTGTGGGTGGAGAGCTTGCTGGAGGCTCATCTCTGACATGGATGCAGCACAAAGTGTGCCATGCTATTCAATCTCCACAGCAATGATTGAACAACTCACTCTTTGCTTGGACAATCCACACAGGAAGGCTTAACTGTGGGGAAACTAGTGCTATTGAGGCTGTATCTGGTCACTATCCTTTCATTACTTCTTCTTCTTAAAACTATCTAAAATCAACTGAACAAAATCCGACAGCACTCGCCATGCAGCTTTGGCTCTCTTGCATTCATTTGGCTGTGCTGGCAAGCTACTTCTATATTGGTCTTGGCTGAAGAACTGCATCACCTTGGTATATAGATTCCTCAGCTATTTCTGTTTGCCAGATGGCTGCACTGCTGACCCTACTGTTGAGTATACAGATGTCACAGCGATTCTTCCACCTGGCTAACCAGCACAGCTGCTTCGCACCACAATGGAATTCCGTGGATTTCAATTCTGTCCAGCGCGGCACCTGCCGATTTATCAGTTTGGTGATGGAGCTGCTTGGACACAAGACCAGAGAAATCTATCCACCAAAGCAGCAAGCTGTTGTTCGGTGCAAAGAGGCAAGACCAGATGTCCAAACACTGACAATTGTTTCTGTAACGTGTGAGAATCCCACTTGATGACTGGGCAAGTTGATCAAGGATTGAAGTTCTGGACCAAACAGTGGAGGACAAGTTGTACTCCAGTTGATGATACCGTGTCATACTTGGTGGTGGATGCATCATTTGCATTCCATCCTGATTACCGTTCCATACAGGAGGAGTATGTCCTTGGGAAGAGGAGCGGTGCTTTCTGTATCCGCGAAAGAAGCTCAACTCAAGAAGCAGCACTGAAGCGGAGCTGATTGGGCAGACGACGTCATGTCTCCAATGTGTGGGCCAAGTTGTTCCTTGAAGAGCAGGGATCGTTGTCAAGGACCACTTCTCATGCAGGACAACAAGAGCACAATCATTCTGCAGAGAAGGCAAGGGCAGTTCGGGCAAGAGGACTCGGGCCATTAACATCCGTTTCTTTTTTATTCACGACCAGATTGGAAAAGGCAACTTAGAGTTGTATATTGCCAACTTTGGAGATGCGTGGAGATTTTTTCACGAAGCCCCTTCAGGGCAGACTCTTTCATGAGCACAGGGCTTTCATCATGGGGCATCCACCCCTTGTTTGATTTTCCTAAATTATTTATTCGTTCCACGGTAGCCACTTAGGGCACCGTGCAGGAGTGTGTTGGAGGAAATATACCTGACACCTTTACTATTGACTCGTGTATTATCATCTAGTCCGGTTCCATGCAAATTCATCATGCAAGGAACCAGGAGTTTTAGGTCTAAAGTGTTACGGGGGTCCTTATATCCAATTCAATCACAAGAATTGCTATGCACCACCAGAAATCCTCACTTTTGCTTTTCAGCTTAATCTAAAACCAAATTACTCCCCAATAAGCTGCAGTATTACTAGCAAACAACACCTAAAGTCCTTGACTACCGTTATTCTGATCACGATGATTGGTACAACCGCATCATGTTGGAATCTGATGACACACCTGTGATTTCCTTTGATTCTACCAGATCTTACCGTCACCGTACCCCTCATCAGGACATCAATCCTGAACACACTACCCCTGTTGACGAGGATCCACTCCATATCAATCGAACACAGTTCCTTCAGTCTTCCTTCAGTCTTTCCGCATCTCGTCGAACCTTAATCAGGTCCACGCATGCTTCGATGCCGATGTTACCAACACCGATGAGACTACCATCCCCACCATTGTCATCCCTCCCGTTGAAGTTGCACCCAAACGTATTGATTACTCTCAGTACCTCCCGTTCTTTCTCCATGTACCTGTGGACAAGATACGTCGTACCTTCGAAACCACAACACAGAATGCCAAGAACGTCATGTCAGGACATCACATTCAGCAAACTATTCGTTCTCCCTTTCCGGCACACAATGTGTGGCGCAGAAACGAACCCGTTGCTACCGACACCATTACTGGTGCCGTTCCTGCCATTTGTTGTGGACATAAGTATGCACAGATTTTCGTTGGTCGGAAATCGCTTGTCATTGATGTATTCGGTATGTCTACCTCCTCACAGTTTGTCAACACCTTGGAGGACGCCATCCGAACAAGGGGAGCAATGGACACGCTTATCTCCGACAGTGCAGCATTGGAAATCTCAGACCGTGTCAAAGAACTTTTGCGCGCACTCTGCATCGATTCTTGGCAGAGCAAACGTAACTACCAACACCAAAACTTTGCGGAACACCGTTGGAAACATGCCAAACGCAACCTACAATGGATCATGAATCACCGCAACGTGGACAGCGAAGCATGGCTACTGTGTCTGGAATGGGTCAGCGACGTCATTAACCTCACAGCAGAGAAATCCATCGGATGGAGAACACCACTGGAAGTACTCACTGGCCAGACACAAGACATCAGCATACTACTGTCGTTCATGTTCTGGGATGTTGTCTACGTACCACGGTACCACGGCAAACACTACTCCAACATGCCAGGGGAACAAAAGTCCTCTGAAATACGAGGCCGCTTTGTTGGCTTCGCAAAACACGTTGGACATGCCCTTACCTTCAAGATACTCACGGACGATACACGTCGCATCATCCATCGATCACGAGTTCGACTCGCGAAGGAAGGTGTGAACAACCTCAAACTCGATGTGGAAGCAGGTGCCATTCCCGAACGCATCTACGTGAGCTCGAAGCGAGACAACGATGGCGAAGACGCAAGACTTCCCACAATCGACATGAGCCAAAGTCCATTCGACATCAACGCCAATGGAAGAAGGGGAGCAAGAAGAAATTCCCCCTAATCCTCCATCGCCTATGGACCAACCTCCATTATCCCAACAACCGGAAGTGGCTGGAGACTGTCAATGAAGACGACGAGAACCTAGCGGATCATGTCAAAGACAAACGGCAACCAGGGGAGCCGAACCCTAATGACGATCCACTAGACCTCAAGTTCGACTTCATGCACACGGAGAACCCAACCGTTGAAGGACTTCCACCGGAAGAAATGTTGGACCGTACCTTCCTCATGCCTCCCGCAGAAGACGACACTCGAGTCAGAGCCAAAATCATTGAGCGAGTCAACCAACACAAAGAACAAGTCCAACAACACCCGGACATGATACGGTTCGAGTGTCTCGTCAACGACGAGTGCGAAGAAGTGGTTGCCTACAATGATGTCATGGACTACATCGAACAGGACCAAACATGGGATGGGGTCTGGAAGTTCCGACAGATACTGGATCATCAAGGACCTTTACTCCCGTCTGACAAGAGATGCAAAGGATCGCGATACAACCTTCAAGTAGAGTGGGAGACAGGGGAGATCACCTGGGAACCTCTTACCAAGAAGGACAAAAGCGGTGTCTACGACTCAGACCCTGTTACGGTGGCCATCTATGCGGCAGAGAAAGGGCTGCTCGATACACCAGGGTGGAAACTACCTGGACTCAAGAAACGAGCCAAGACCCAGAAACGAATCATCCGACTCGCCAACCAAGCAAAACTACACTCGTTCCGAACCAAACCCGTGTACATGTACGGATTCCTCGTGCCACGCAACCATGAACAAGCTATGGAGCTCGATGCACTCAACGGCAACACCAAGTGGAAAGACGCTGAAGAGAAGGAGCTATCACAGATCGATGAGTATGAAACGTTCCTGAACAAGGGGAGAGGATACAATCCTGGACCCGACTGGAAGAAGATACGAGTACACATCATCTATGCTGTCAAGCACGATGGACGCCACAAGGCACGGCTCATCACTGGAGGACATCTCACGGACACACCTGTCGACTCTGTCTACTCCAGCGTGGCATCATTACGAGGGATTAGACTCCTTACGTTCCTAGCGGAACTGAATGGATGCGAAGTACGGGCCACCGATGTCGGAAACGCTTACCTTGAGTCATACACGAAGGAGAAAGTGTACGTGATCGCAGGACCCGAATTTGGCGATCGAGAAGGATGCACGCTGATCATCTCACGAGCACTATACGGACTCAAGTCATCTGGATTATGATGGCACGAACGTTTCGCAGACGTCCTACGTTCCATGGGATTCTTCCCGTCCAAGGCCGAACCCGACATCTGGATGCGAGATAAAGGAGATCACTACGAGTATATTGCTGTGTACGTCGATGACCTGTTGATCGTTAGCAAGACGTCACAAGCCATCATCACTATCCTCGAGAAGACACACAAGTTCAAACTCAAGGGAACAGGCCCTATTGAATTCCACCTCGGATGTGACTTCTTTCGTGATGATGATGGAGTGCTGTGCTATGCACCCCGCAAGTACATCGAGAAAGTACTCGGGAACTACCAACGAATCTTCGGACAAATGCCACGTCAGGCTTCGTCACCACTGGTCAAAGGTGATCACCCGGAGATCGATAAGTCAGAGCTACTAGACATTGAGAATCAGAAAATCTACCAGTCGCTCATCGGCAGCTTACAATGGGTGATCCAGATTGGACGCTTTGACATCGGAACTGCCGTGATGACACTGTCACGATTCCGCGCCGCACCACGGCAAGGAACCTTGACAGAGTCAAACGAATCTGTGGATATCTCTCTAAGATGCGCCATGGCATTATACGCATCAGGAAGGAAGAACCTGACTATTCGGATGTACCCGAGAAGAAGCATGACTGGGAATACTCGTGCTACGTGGGTGCCAAGGAGTTGATCCCTGACAATGCACCACAACCACGCGGCAAGCGAGTACAACTCACTGCCTACGTGGATGCGAACCTTTATCATGATCTGATTAGCAGACGTTCCGTCACCAGCGTCCTACACCTTGCGAACAAAACTCCTGGTACACCAAATTACAGTCTACCGTGGAGACCGCCACATTCGGTTCCGAATATGTCGCCGCAAGGACTGCTACAGAGCAGATCATTGATCTTTGCAACACCATGCGGTACCTCGGAGTGCCCATTGAGACGTCTACTATGATGTTTGGAGATAACGAGACAGTTGTCAACACTGTGTCAATGCCTCATTCCAAGATCTTGAAGCGACACAATGCACTCTCGTACCACAAGACACGGGAATCTATCACTGCGAAAATTCTCCGTTTCCACCACATTCCAGGGTAGCATAACCCTGCTGATATCCTCAGTAAACACTGGGACTACTCGTCGGTTTGGTCACAGCTCCAACCCTTATTGTTTTGGAAAGGAGATACTGCAAAGATCCTCCAGACTGAGAATAAAGAAGAGTCGAAGGTCGCCAACGAGGGGAGTGCTAACGAGGCGTTTTCTCCCATGACTCAGAAGACCAGTGACTCACCCCAGTCGGAGGTCAAGGGATAGAGTTCATGAGTACCGGAAGAGCGTGCATAGTCTGCGCAGCATAGTCCACACTGTGGTCCACGATGAATGCACCGTGGTCCCATTTAGCACTCATGTCTCGATCCTACCCAAGTCGAATAGGCGCCATGTTTGAACCAAAAGCCGATGCCGGCTTGTGCCGTTCCGTTTCTATCAGTCCGAACCTTGACAAAGAAATCCAATAGACTTGATAGATCGTAATGCTCATAATATTCTCTTTTACTGTTTGCCATTGCACGTCTTCCAAAGGTCTAGTCGAAGCTAACCACGCTACGACACCAACCCAAGGAAGGGAGATTATCACTTACGAAATAGGATTTCAGCACGAGCATTTTTTGGTGCCAGTGCTTGGGAGTTTTGTTGACGGTGAACCCAACTCTATATTTGTTATGGTCAATGCTTCAATTCATTTTTCGGATCGTATCACAGAGAGCTCTGATTGCTAATACCGGTGCCATTATGGTACTCACTGCACCATACAGCCCGGAATTCAATCCAATCGAGAACATGTTCAAAATCTACAAGGACTCCCTCAAACGTCTATCTTACTATTCATCAAATCATTGGACGGCTAATCATTATTGGTCCTTGAATGCTGTCACTCCTGATATGGCCAAGACATTCTTCCATAAGTGTCAGGTTCCTGGAATGGAAGATTGGCATAGTGAACAACAACTGGAAAAGGAAGAAAACGAGCTCTTGTTTCTAGCTGTCCTCCCTCCTCAACTGATTCTCTGCCATGAACTTTAATTTGGTAGCGACGCAGAGGATGGATTGTTCTAAGCAATATAGATTAACCAATTCATGTAATCAATATATATTAATGGATTATAGGGAAGCTACAAGGATGTCTCAGCACTGACAGAGAATACCTTTCGGAGACGTACTTTGAAGCAGACAGGATTGATGATAGCACCCTTATCTGGTTCTCCAGTAGTGCTGCTGCGTGCAAGACCGTTTTGGTAGAACTCACCTGTTGATGTTCTGGCAAGCTCTTCCCTGGAGTATAAATGATAGACTTGATCGGAAATAGAATTGATGTATATTCAACCACCAGTTCTAGTTCCTTTCGATGGACCTGCTGTACTTCCGCCGATCTGAAGTCGGATCGAACTCCACACCGAATATAGCTGGGCTGTCAAATGCCTGCCCCAAAGTTTTGATCGGGTCACTATCGGTTGGGGTGATAGGCACTGTAATGTACTCACACTGCTCAATACTGTCGTTTTGGTCTCGGTAGTATCATATGGTGAATTTGGTGGGATGATTGCTGCCACTTGACAAATTATTGGTTGTTGTTCCCCCGCCTTGGAAGCAGGCTTTCATTGTGTTGAGCCTACGTTGAAAATCTCGTTCCTTTTCTTCATCTGTTGTCAGCTTGTAGCGCTTGTAAGAGCCAGGAACGTTTGACTCTGGTGGATAGGCTCCTTTCTTGGCAATGGCCATTTGTCCTCCATACTTAGCACCGTTGGTTGCGACATCGCAGAGCAACTCACTGAGCGGAGGCTACATTTCGAAACCGCCCGTAGTACAAGAGTAACGATAATAGATTTTCTCTGATTGTGCCATGAAGAATCTTGATCCGCCGGTAATGCTCCGGTGTGAAACTGTGATACCATGGTGACTCGGGGTTGGCGCGATTCTTCCAGTGAAGTCTTCCATTTCCTGTGGTGACGTCATTTGTTGCTCCCGTGTTTGGTTGGCAGATTTGGCCTTCTTTTTTGTGCGGGAGACTCAAAAGAATTGAAGTTCTATGTCAACTCTGCCGCATCGTCAACATCGGAGCTACCCTCATGGACAATGTTGGTAGCATTCATTTTGCCAATCGAAACGCTGATTGCAACCATCTTCTTGGCTTTGGCTGCTCTGGACAATCTATCATAGATTTCTTGATGTGAGTCTCCCAGAAAGCTTGAGTATTGACACATTTGATGACATCAGCTTGATTCGATTTCGGTTGGATAAATACACAAGACTTCTCGCCAACAATAACATCACCCTTGGAATCTTTGTAGGTAGGTAAATTCAAAGCATGGTTCATCAACAGGCGGCGAATATTCCCAAATCGAGGTCGAGCAACTTCTGTTGCATCATCGTCCATCTCTTGCAACTCTTCAACCGTAAACGGAGGAGCTAATTAAGGTGAGCTTTTCGACAACCGGTCGTCTCTCACACTTATAGTCAGATCTTCCCACTTTCGTAGTAGGACCCATAAGAGAGAATACCACAGTCAAATCATGGCCAAAAAGGTAGTTGTAGTGAATCTGCAGTTTGACTAATTTCTTCGTCATCTTGAGATGCCACCTTGATTGCTGGAGCCTTGTAGAGTACAGCAGTGCAGAGGACATTGATGTACAATGTTTCTGGCTCGTTCACTGCATCGATTTGAACGTAAGAACATGTTCGAAGTATGTGCTTCCAATCATAGTCGGAATGGATGGCTGTTGGCTGAGTGGTTTTGAATGGACTCGAATCGAGATCGTTTTGATTACGGTCAATGTAATTGGTGCTTTGTCGAATTGGATTGCTCCGAACAAAATAGGCCCTCCCCAAACCAACATCCTGTACAACCCATTGGTTGCCTGAATGCTGTTACACAGCAGCACCAAGAGCTTCTTGAACATAGCCCAATCAGAAGCGTAGGAAATATCCAAATCAAATTCATCTGGTTTTTGCTGTCGGTTGGATTAGAGTTGACGAGGGGAGTATTTTTGCTGCTAAATGTGGCTTTGGACTTCTGCTAGTCGTATGCATGGACACTTGCAGTATGACCTTGGGATCTTCGATTTCAAATGATTCCTCGCTGAATTCGGGCTCCTTGTCTATTGCCGAGGATGGGGATTTGTCACCGACAATTGTTCCTCCTGTGGAAGATTGGTCGTCGGTTGATTTACCAGTATCTGCTTGAGTTGTTTTGGGTAGACATGGGATCTTCCTCAGATGAGCTGCTCTCAGAAGAACTTGGAGACCCATTTCTGGCCTTAGACTTCTTTGCTGTGCTGGCAGCGGAATGAGCGCAGACAAGCTGCGCTCGCCCAGAGCAGCTAGACACGACTAGTAGAGGATTAGGTGAGTGGAGAGACTCGGTGCACTACTACGCTAAAAGCTAGTGTAAAGATCTTTCGAGTGTTTTGAGTTTGAGAGAATGAAAGTTATGAGAGGATTAGAAAGCTATGAAAACTAATCAACAAGAGAGATCCACAATCAAAGGATCGTAGATCTGAAC
>CAICTM010002670.1:0-12586 GCA_903772945.1 Seminavis robusta | reverse complement strand
CAGGAGAGGATGTTAAAGTGCGTACTCTATCTGGAGTAGTTTGGAAATAAATAAGAGAATCAAAGATTTTGTTAAATCTGGCTTTCTGCATCCAATTGTGGCCTCTAACTCTTATCTTCTCCTTGTCACCTGCTTCTTGGATGTACTGATATGACAATAGCCATGAAGTCATCGAGGAGTTCTCTTGCAACCTTCCTGGTATGAACATTACTATCATACATACTTTTATATAAACTTATAGTAAGCGTTTCAAACCCGTACGGTACTTGGCAAAACAAGCTTTGCTTCTTTGCTTCTTCTTCGCTCTCGGTAGAAACCGGCGTTGGACTGGGCTGGTACCAGTATTCATCTTTCGCCGAAGCAAAACCTCCCAAAGATCAAGGAGAGGAAGCGCACAGAACACAAACCTTGGCTGCAGAGGAAGAGGCTCGATCCGACCAAGAAAGTCTGAACCCACTCCATTAATCCTCAAGAAGTAACAATGAGCAACAACATGAACGTTTCTTCGATCCTCGAGGTGAACTCCCAGTCCATTGAGCACCTTCGTGCGGGTAGGTTCAGTGAGGCCAATGAGGGCCTTGGGCAAGTCTTGGAAGGGATGAAACGGTACATCCAATCATCGGGTCCGTCAGAGTCAACGGATCTGGGTGGGAATGCCATGATCAGTGAGCAGCAGCAGCCAGGCAAGGCTGCTGTAGCTGCTACGGCTCCTTTTGTCCTCCGCACAGAGGACGTTCCCGTGAGGACGGGGGATACCGCCAAAGACGCGGTCCTCTCGCTTTTCGCCCGAGCATTCTCCGTCCCTGTTCTTCCCATGACCAAGGGAGAGAAAGCTGCTTCGTTGATGGCCTTTGTATACAATCTTGCCTTTGCCCGCCACTCGGAGGCCCTTGCTACCCAAGATAACGTGCTGTCTCGAGCACTACTGGGACAGGCAGGAAAGTTGTATCAGACAGCCTTGAGAGTGGCCAGCAGTCACCTGGAAGACGAGCAATCCCTAGACGGCTTTCCATGCCTTCTATTGGCCACTGCCAACAATTATGCCCATGTCTTTGTGGAGCAGTTTGATGCCCAAGAAGCCGGAAAGGGTGTTTCCATGTTGCACAGCCTGATGAAGGAACCTTCCGTGCTGAGGGAAATGCCTGAAGAAGACTACTCCTTCTTTGAAAGCAACGTGATTAACTTCCTGGAGTCTCCCTTGTTTTCAATTGCGCCCGCAGCCTAGCGTTGTAAGGGTTAGACCGTAGCCTTTTACGCTTGTGTTGGTTGCTCACAAGAACAAGAACCTCATAGCAAGCCAGGCTGGAACGGACAGATTAACAATCACTCTACTCAATTTTACTAAGAAATGCATTCCAATTATCTACCTGCTGAAGCTGTTTGCCCCGTTGTCTCGCTCGGATAGGTACCGGTACTAGTGCCCTCTGCTACTTACAAAGGCTCTCGTGCCATGATGACATAGACTAGCTAGACTAGCTACTAGTAGCTTCAGCAAGCGATGAGGATGTCCAAAGAAGACAACCGTTAGTAACATGTACGGAACTCTAATTCTCCATCCAACAATCAAAGGATTAAAAGGCCCACGTCTCATGCCAGACAACAGCGGTACGATCCACGATCGAGAGTCAAGATCCATCACAGCGACTGAGGACTCAACTCAGCGACTTGGTGCTTGGTGCCCGCCACAACGCACAAAGGAATACCACACAAAAGAAGAAGATACCGTACTCAAGCCAAAGCAACATGTCAGACTCTGTCGTTCGGATCACCCACCAGTCGTATGGCAGCCGCATTGCTGGCTCTTGCAAAGCGCTCTGCTTTGTTCCCATCTTTCTGATTGCTGGGATTTTGGTTCTTTCATGGAACGAGGGGAACCTGGTCACTCAGCGCAAGGCGCTCGACGAGGGTCTCAAGTCTGTCGTTGACATTCCCAGCACGGAATCCGTCAACGCAGAAAATGAAGGAAGTCTGATTCATTTTGTCGGCACGGCCAAACCCGACTCTCAAGTCACCGACCCCATTTTTGGGGTGGCGCCTCCCAATGCATTGCTCCTCAAACGAACCGTCGAAATGTATCAGTGGACCGAATCGTCGCATTCCGAAACGCGCAAGAACACCGGAGGTTCTACCGACACCGTCACAACCTATTCTTACTCGAAAGAATGGAAAGATCGCGCTGTCGACTCTGGATCCTTTGAAGAATCTTCCGGCCATCAGAATCCTTCTGGCGGAATGTTGTTTCCTTCGGATACCATGGCCGCCAACCCGATTCATGTGGGAGCATTTGAATTATCCAGCGCCGTGGTTCAAAAGATGTACTGGTATCAACCACTCCAATCGGGCATCTCGGTCGACACCATTCAAGATAATTCCACGCGAAACCAAGCCACAGTGTTTGGGAGCCGCTTCTACTTTGGAGACGGCAGCAGCGGGTCCCCCCAGATTGGAGACACACGAGTGTCCTTTGAGCAAGTTCCATCACAAACCATTAGCGTCGTGGCAAAGCAGATCGGAGAGAGCCTTTCTTCCTACACGGCCAAGTCGGGTGGTTCTGTCTTGCTGGTGGAAGCCGGTCCTCATGACGCGGTCGAAATGTTCAAGCACGCCAATGAAGCCTTGACTATTCAGACATGGCTCATTCGGTTGGGCGGTTTCCTCCTCATCTATTTTGCCTTTGAAATTGCTATGAAACCTCTGTCCGTCTTTGCCGACGTTTTGCCGTTTCTGGGGGATTTGGTCGAAGCGGGCACCAGCGTCATTTCCCTGTTGCTGGCAGCTGTGTTGTCCACTGTGGTCGTAGCCATTAGCTGGCTGTATTACCGACCCGTCTTATCCTTATTCTTGTTTGGTGTGGTGGGTGGGCTGCTCTTTGTCGCCAAGAAAAAGTTGGCGGAAAAGAAGGGCATGCATGCCATACCCGTCGTGGAGGCAGAAGCCATCGAAATGCCTGATGCACCCTACAAAGACAGCATACCCAGTATCCCCATTAGTTCGATGGTTTAGCCAGCGCCTCCATTGATAGGGCAGTCCTCTCCTTCTTCCGACTTCCCCCAAAAAGGACGTCCAATCACCACGCGTGAGGACAAAACATAGAACCATCACATTCGTTGAAGCTCCAAATATTGCTAATTTTCCTATCCTTTAGAAATTCCAAATTTTCTCCCATTGCAATTATCAGCCTTTATAGATTTTGTGCTTTAGCTTTGCTCCCTCCTGGGGGCGGCCGGCAGTGAGTGGATTGGTCGTCCACTTGAAGGTTTCCTCCTGGGTGGCTGCAGCGGCTAGCGCCCATTTGTAGTTGAGTGTATTGAGCCAATCGGCCGGTCTTCCACTGGACACGTGGTTTCTTGTGGCGCGAGAGAATATTTGGGCTGTAAGAGGAGGATGAAAAAAGACGCCGAATGTCGATTGCTGCTGATTTGTCTCTGCTCGTCATCCTGCAAGAGTAGGACAAGTTGTGTTCTTCCATGTATTCCAAATCTCTGTCAGAACAAGCCAATTCCAATTCCCAGGAGCATTCTTCGGATCATTGTTGAGCAGCATTCCACATTTTTCGGCCAGTGCGTGTATTGTTGCATCTTTTTCGGTGTGGTCCAAGTTCCAAACACGGTGGATTAGGTCTCGGTAGATGGAAAGCTCGTCTTCCAGCAGGCAACACAGTCTGTGGTAGCTCTGCACTGAGAGTTTCGACGAGGATCGGAACTGCTCGCTTCCGTGGGTCAATTTGAGTTGTTTTCCTTGTGGTTCACCTTGGAGCTGATCGGTCGTTGCTCCTACCTTCTTGCCACCCAACTGGAGGTTGAGTTGTGTAAAATCAGTCGCCAGGTGTTCTGTGCGAATCCCAAACCACTCCTTTCCCTTGTAGACATCAAATACCTTACTCTGATAGTGATGATAATTGTAGCGTAGATGAGGAATTGGGAAGAGGAATCCCTCGCCAATAATGTAGTCTCGGGCCAGGCGGGCACAATCGTCGTCATTATGATCTTTACTAAAACTCAGGGCACTCTGCACAAAGAGTTCCATATCTGATTGAGGAAAGCAATTCACAAAGAACTTTGCCAATTGCCGCCGTTCGTTTCGTAGTTGATTGCGTCCTTTCTTCCTGGTTGTAGCGGTCGCTTTTAGCAGGAAATGGTTGGTACAAGCCTTGGTGGAGTTGGGAAGGAGTTCTTGATCGCGACAGTTGGCTGGATGGCTATATTGATAGGCTGAGATAACACGGTCGACAGGATTTCGCAATGCCAACAGCCAACTGGTGGCAGGTTCCATTTCTTTTGGGGGAATTGAATTCATATGAGCATAATAGACTGTTTGCAGTGCCAAAGGTTGCATAGCAGGATCTGCAGTGCCAAAAGTCTCCATCAGGCAGTTATGAATAGTTTCTTTGGTCACTTGATTTCGTGGTAGTCGGCACTTGAGGCTTGTCATGGCTCTCAAGCTTAAGCCTCCAGATTTTCCAACATGAACTAGAGCAATGGTCCTGTTGGGCCGATACTGCTGCCAAGAACGGTAGGTTTCATCGGAATGGAGCGGCTCAAGATGGTTCTTGTTCGCAGACAATATCAACCAAACAACCACAACTATGATCAGCAGCAGCAGGCGAGGCCGTCGACACCACTGGGAACCGAGTATTGGTAGCATCGAAATCTTCGTATGCATTCCCGGTGATTGGGCTACCACACCTAAAATTCAATCACACCACAGCAGTGGCTCCAGCTGTTATAACTGGATCCTTGACATCCTGATCCTCTCCTTCAAAGGTTGCTGCTACTGGGTACTAGCTAGCTAGCTAGTGCGAAAGGACTGGTAGGAATGATTCAATCGTCGGAATTAGACTAGTCTACCTGTATGTGATGGGTGGTGGAGTTGATGGGCGCATGGGCAGGCGCTGTGGGCTGTGAGAATGGAGAGGAGGTGTGTGGAAAGATCCAGATCCGAGATCCACAGCTCGAGTGACCTGCTCATCACTATTTGCACGATTCAGTGTCAGACGTCACATCATCAGCATGTGAGTGAATTCGCATCCACTTTTTCCGAAGGCTTTTCCTTTGCGAAAGGTGATGGCCTTGCTGTGGGTCCGTCCGTTTGGTTGATGAAGATAGATGGGGATACCCCGAAGTAGGCCCTCTAGGAATCCCCTTGAGTGGCAAACGAAGGTGCTGTTTTGGTTGTGCAGCTCTATCGTTTCGCGGCCAGGTGTTGTTGTCTACCAGCTACGGTACTACCGGTGGCCTGGACCGATGTTGGCAACGAGTTGGATGCGTCGTCTCAGGTAGCCCATGTTCGTGAAAGTTCATATACATGTAGTCTAGTGGAAGTCTTTTATCTAGTACATGTAGATGATCTTTAGTGTTTCTAACGTATTAGCAAATGGACCAGGAGCACAACCGATCGTACACGTAGAAGGCAAGAGTGGATCATGAGACAGCTAGACTGCGTGTTGACAGCCAAGATAGACGAAGATGGGAAGGCATCACGAGCAGTGAAAAGCCATGTAGGACAGGTTCGCCTTGAAGGAGAGCCAGAAGTCACCCTCTGTCTATCCTACAAGTTCCTTGCGAATGTCGGCGATGGGGAGCTCTTCGAAGTCTCCACGTCCCTGAACCAAAGAACAGAGAGGGCAGGAGACAAACTCAGATGCCCAAGCCACCATCTCATGGTCGTCTTCGTCGTCGTCATCCGTGACTAACGCCACTCTGGGTGGGTTGTAGGAATGCTCCCAATGGTCGCACTCAAACTGGTGCCTCGTTCCCCGGAGAGCACCAGAGAGGGCCGTCAAAGCTTCGTCCAAGGGAAGAGGCTCGAAAGGATCGACGTCCTTCTTCTTCAGGGGTGGCATTGGCTCGAGCTCTGGCTCAAGCGTCTCGTTCAGAGTAACGCCCTTGTCATGGATCAAGGGAATGGCCTCACTGAGATCCTCCGACTCGGCTGGCCAGACTGGAAAGTCACCTTCGCACGCTTCCACAATTGGACCCATGTCATCCTTCCAGAAATGAAGTGATGGCTCGGCACTGACAGGCTTGGGTGATGCATCGTGAGTGGGACTGCCAAGCACCCCTCCCGTGCCCGGCTGGAGCTCTTCCTTGCAAGACGAGCACACACCGATTTCATCAGCTTTCGTAACAATGCAATCGGGATCAATCTTACCCCTCGCAACGTCTCGCTTGAATTGTTTGTGCTGTTTGCTAGATTTGTAGCCAATCGTGTCGTTCAAGGCATCGCGAAAGGCTTGGGCAATGGTCACCTTGGCGGCGGTCGTCGTAGCAGTGTAGTATCGCCCCGTCATCGCGTCCTGCTTGATGAACCCGATGCCGTCGGCACAATTGTTTCGTATCTCTCGCAAGATCCGCTTGATGATCGAGGACTTTTTCGCTTTGCGGCCCACCGAGTAGGCCTGAAGCTCCGCCTTGACCATGGCCCGAAACTTGCGGTTGCCCTCGTTTTGGAGGCAACGACGTCCACGGCCAATCATCACCATGTTGGGTCCAACCAAGAAATCCAAAGGCAGGAGCTTTGGCTCCTCCGATTCGCGGGGTCTCTTCATGTAATGCATGATCAAGGTTGCAGTCCTTCTATTGTCAGGGTGTTTTGGTTTGGTTACTTGTTTGTGTAGAGTAAGTCTATCTTTTTATGACAGCCAGGCTAGAAATAATTCCGGTTGCTTCGCTTTTCAGGTTTTGTGAGATGGTACCACTCGTATCGTCAGCGCGCAGTGGCCTTCTCTTTGCTCTTCGGAGGATTTTACATGAAGGGTGGACAACGGCAGTACAAATTATTAGCCGAAGCAATAAAGAAAAGTAAACCCGACAAGCAGCGTAAGGCCTTCGGAGATACCGTCCGTCGCAAAGAGCAAGCAGTGATGGAATCTTCGCATTTGGTGCTGCTCCGGGAACTTCTTTGGTGAATGCTTCCTCCCCTCGATCCATCAGGAGCCACCACCGTTGGCGGTCTGTGGGTGAAAAGAGGACAGGATCGAAGCAGAGCCATTATGAAGATTCGATTTGGTTTTCGGAGCATTTGGATGTGTGGAGCAGGGACATGGCGTTCGCAAAATGCTGGCCATGTCAGCTAAATACAGAAATACAGCACTCATGGGGCTGAATCCAAAATTCTTGGCCGCACATGCGCACATGTGATATGTGATACACCGGTACCAGTCAATGCTGAACATCCAGCAGTGCATTTTAGCTTGCCTACTAGCAGGTACCGGTACCAGGTACTATCTCTCTTGATGCGTTGGCTGGTTGAAAGCTGAAGTACTGAACTTTTAATGCCATCCAAGCAGATGTGACTTCAAATTCATGCCTGTAGATCCAGATTCGGAGGCCCTCCAGGTCGTATATAGCTTACAGGTACCAGGTACCTTCAATGGCAGCTGTCTTAGGGTCTGATCGCAGGCTCCATGCGCTCCTGAATAATGCTCAAGGCAATCAGCTGGTAGTATAGTTTAGTGGCAGCTGTCTCGGGCTAATCAGGTTTGCGAACAACTCTCTTCATCTTTAGAAGAACAAAATAGAGGTCGGTCGGAAAGAATCTATAAGATACCTTTCCCAATAGAAGGGTCAGGGGGGTGGCACAAATCAACTTCATTTGACTGTTTGTTTCCCTCACCTTCCTAGATCGCTTGCAACCGTCTTGGCGCCAGGGTTGAAAGCGAGCGGTCGAAGGCGGTTGAAGGCGGTTAAACAGATTAAATAAGGCGGTCAAAGGCGGTAAATCGAGCGGTTGAGCGCGGTGCGAGTCCGAAGATTGTACTGAAGTCCGTTTATTGAAAAGCTTGTTGGGAGCGATCTAGGAAGGTGAGGGAAACAGAAAGTCAAATGAAGTTGAATTGTGCCACCCCCTAGGTTACTGATCTGCATCCAAGGTTATTACCAATCTCTTATCAATCTCCAAGACAAGACTGCTCACCAATCCACAACCGAGGGGTACTGGTACCCGGTACCCCATATCCTTGACAGCTGACATATTGGAGGTGCTTTGCGCTTCGGGTCAAGTCTCACCACAGATAGTAAAGCCATCGAAGCGGATAAACATTTCATGCAGGAACACACGCGGCTCAATCTTCCGCTGGCGAGGAGTGGTGTTGAGGGACTACACTGCGTGTAATGTACATGCAGATCTCCTGCTTTCGCTTGAAGGCCCCAAAGAAAACACCATGATGCAAGTTCCGTGAAGGCCCCCTGGTCTCAAAGCAGCCAACTATTTTCAGAACACCTTTGCTCTTTCGACCTTCGAAGAATCACAGAGACACCAACAAGTCGGCAATCACATGCTGGCTTCTTCTCTGAGCATAGTTGCTGGAAAGAACCGAAGGAAATCTCAGTGCTGCTGTAAGGTAGCTATGGAGCCCGTAATCTGCTTAGCATGTCGCCTTTGGCTGGCTGGACCTGCCTCCACAGCGCAACCATGGGGTTCCACTGAAGAACTGCCTTTCGAATACAGAGTCTCTTCCTGGAAGTCACCGTTGTTTCACTGGTTAGCGAAGGGCTGCAGGAAGCTGAACTAGTCTAAGCGAGGTGGATGCTGGAGCTATGTGTACATGTGTACTACATAGTATGCTGGATGGATTGCATGATTTGCTTCCCTGGCAAAATGAGAAAAGGAGTCCTGATTCTCTCTCTTGATGCTCTTCAATCAATGGGTTTCTGGATTCTTCTAAGCTGAATGTCGTCACTGCGAAAGCGGCCAATCAGCGTTCACTCGAAAGAACACGGATAAATGAAACAAGAAGTGGTGAGCTATTTGTTTTTATTAAGTTATAGCCTTGAATTTAAGACAACGTTGGTCGAAACTGAATTCTCGAATTCTTGGACCACGGTAGCTAGCCTATCGGTATCATACGTGCGTTAGAGTTGATGATTCGTAGTTCTTTGATATCTTAAAAATAAGTGACAAAATGAAACCAAAAGAGTGAAGAAGCTATTGAAGAAATATCAAAGGTCATTTTTAAGCAGTCACTGATGACTCTTGATATTTTGGCTTTCTGAGCGTGTACAAAGAAAATATTGCTTCACTTTTGCCGAGTTTGCTCTCACAAATCAAAGGTTGTCTTCCTCTTGCTAGTTTGCAGACTTCGTTACTCTTTGATCTCTCAACAATAACCTTCACAAACATGTCATCTTGCAACAACTGTACTGGTACCGGAATTGGTTCAATGTCTACTCCAAGATCGCTTCAAGGTCTTGAATTGCTTGGAAATCTTGCAGAGCCAAACAATGAAGGAAACAGCCATCAAGCGAATACAAATCCAACATCGGCGAATCAAAGCAGAAGACGTCGTTTGCATGAAATCCTCGAGGAAGCATTGGAGCTTGTGCTTGATGTGGACTTTGAAGAGGCGGGACAAGAAGGCCAAGGCTCTGATGATTCCTCATCCGGGTAATGCGACTCAAAGCATATGCTCCCCAACAAGCCAACAAGTCATCCTCTTTAATTCCGCCCACTTACTTTTGAAGTAATGGATGACTTCCAGATCTTCTCGGCGTTTACAACCTGACGCCCCTCGGCTACAAACGAAACCTGATTGTACATATTCTCCATGAAGAAGAGCAAGCAAACTACTTCTCTCTCAAAAATGACTACCTGCATTTTCTATTTTCTGTATGCATACACGTAATCATCTACTAAGACGCTGCATTCAAGAACCGCCTTCGGCATCGTACTTGAGCCTTGCTCTACTAGCTAGTCGAAAACTGTGTTTTGTTTCTCTGGCTGGAATCGCTGCTTCGGGATGCGCACATACAACGCCCGGCTAGTAGCTGGACCAAGCAGTGAAGCTCGGAACAAGCAATCAGACCATGTAGCCAAGCCCTGGCCGTCGAGTCCATGCTGCTTGAAGCATGCAGTAGAAGAAGACCACTTCAGAGTACTCCAGGAGCAGATCATAAAGCACATAAGCTACTGCGATGCCGATGGGCAGTTCGAGATATTTCGCACCAATGCCGACGCATGCTACTGCCCAATGAGAAGCTTTCGTTGCTGCATTGCCCTTTTCGGAGCTGCTTCAACAAGAAGCAACACCAACAAAGGAACCAGGCAGAGAGCTTAACGAACAACGGGAGCAACCTTGCCTGGGAGCTTAAAGCATAGACTACATGTATGTAATATAACAATTCCTGCGCTTCGCTTTCCAAGTATGCATAGTGCTCGTATGCTGCTTGATGCTTGATGCTCCCAGGCTTCCTTTGCACGTACATGGGCCTGTAGGCTTCCTTTGCAGGCTTGCTCACCGATGTCCGATCCTCACTCACCGAAGCTAGCTAGAGATCGGTTGGTCTGCGTTTGATAGATGAGCACAATAGCAGTGAACAGCAAAATGCTCTGAAAAGGAGGAGATGCTGTAGCTAGCCTAAGCTGAGTGGCTGCCAGTTCAGCCTTGCGTGTGCGGCTGGTGCAACATTTCAATTTTCCTCAACCAAAGCAAGCTCGGCGGTGCGATTGATCATTCGTGCTCCTCGGTATGCATATGCATACACGTAGACTACGTGCCTAGAGTCTACCCCATGCTGGTAACCCGCACCCATTCTCTTCCCAGGTTCACCATTCGTACGGCAGTGGACGATGTTGCAGGCAGTCAAAATACTCTATATTGCCACAGCCATGCCCAAGCAGTCTTTGAGCTAGGCAAGATTGTCAGCTGTGTTACACCAGAGCCAACGCCTAGCCAGGGACCGTCTTCGGCAAGAAGCCACAGAGGATGTGTACTCAAAAAGGGGGTGATGTGTCCAGCCAGGTCCCGATCGGCCTGCCTCTGCAGCCAGGGGTTGGGATCCCATGTTGGCAAGCAAGCTGTGAAGGTGCGGCAAGGACCAGCACTGGCAGTTACCATGATGGGAACGATGCAGTGGTCTCTTCCTGGTGCTTTGTAAAAATTTTGCATGCATCATTAGGGGTCTTCAATGTTGCTCTTTCAGATCACTTTTTTGCCCTCTTTTCTGGCCCTTGTGGGGGAGCGTGGAAGGTTCTGAAAAGAAGGGGCGGAGAAGTCAAAAAGAAAGAAAAAAAATTCTTTGAAAGAGCACCTTTTTAGGTGCTCTTTCGCTCACAATTTTTTCTTTCTTCACTCTTTCGGTCATTCTTTTGGGTTTGCAGAAGCAGTAGTATTTAAAGCTAAGTCACGAAGAACAAGCTACTCAGCGAAAGCATTAACATCAAGGCTTGAAAGAAGTCATTCGAATGGCTTGTGACTTGTGACCGATTCAACCCAAAGCTCGTCCTAACATGTTTACAGTGGTCATGTTTCGCCTCTCCGCACCTCTCCGGTGCCTCCACTGGATCCCCTTTCCTTCCCCTCTTCTGGCTCCCCCAGAAAGAAAGAAAAATGGGCCAAAAAAGTGGTTTGAAAGAGCTACATTGACGACCCCTATTAGACTAGCAACTAGTTTTTCTTAACCTCGGCAGGTTAACTGCCTGAGTCCTCTACCCCTTTAATGGCAAATACCTCGGCAGGTAAACTGCCTGAGTTCTCAACCCCTTTAATGCTATTTCCTATTTCCTATTCCGGTGAAGCCAAAGTATAAGGATAGAGATAGTCATAAGCCAACAAAACTGAACATTGATGGTTCAATACAAGTTAGGGGTGGGAATAAATCATTAATATTTAAGGTTAGTGCAATCAGCACAATAAGCCAGCAGGAGCTGTAAAGGTTAGAGTTACAATAAGGGAATGGCAGCTGGTAAATTAAAGAGTAGCGGGCGGCAACACACTACGTAGTCGGGTGTTGTCGCCAGGGCTAGCTTAATAAAAAGAAGGTTGCAATGAGGGAATGAATGATACCGGGCGGCAACACGCGACGTAGTCGGGTGTTGTCGCCAGGGCTAGCTTGAAAGATGGGTGCAATCCGAACATGATCCTCCTTCTTCTATCTGTCTTTCTGCCAAGGTATCGCAGCTCCCGCTGACTTAATTCTGTCTGTGGGATCCCCCTGGTTTTTGTCTGTGGGATCCCCTCATTTTGTGTCTGTGGGATCCCCTATTCCGGTGAAGCCAGGGTATAAGGATAGAGATAATGTAAGCTGGCAAAACTGGAAATTGAAGGTTCAATAAAAGTCATGGGTAGGAATATATCAATGTAATTTAAGGTTAGTGCACTCAGGACAAAAACACAATCAGGTGTTGTAAATTTAGAGTTACCCGATCGAATGATAGCTGCAAATTATGGGTTAGCCCGTGGCAACGCCAATGCTAGCTTAATTAATATAAAACAGAAGGTTACAATGAGGGAATGATAGTGGGCGGCAACACACGACGAAGTCGGGCGACGAAGTCGTGTGTTGTCGCCAGGGCTAGCTTAAATAAAAAAGAAGGTTATAATGAGGGAATGATACCGGGCGGCAACACACGACGAAGTCGGGTGTTGTCGCCAGGGATACCTTGAAAGAAGGATGCAATCTCCAACACGATCCTCTTTCTTCTATTTGTCTTTCTGCCGAGGTATCGCAGCTCCCGCTGACTTATTATTGCAATGCCCTTGGTTTATTTTCCTCCCAGAACAAAGCAACACCCAATTTCACGCACAGAGATTCCGTACCCTTGAAAAATTGGTGGGGGGTTCGATTCGATCCATGTGGACCTGCTCATT
>CAICTM010002669.1:0-12602 GCA_903772945.1 Seminavis robusta | reverse complement strand
CATTCAAGTACATTGACCGCTTAGAAGCACAATACCTTACCATCTTTGGGGAGAAGCCGTCCACCAAGGTGACCAGTCCTGTTGGGAAGAATGATCACCCGGGGCTTGATACTTCCCCACTGTTGGACGATGATGGGTCACCAAGTACCAGTCCCTAATTGGTGAATCCAGTGGGCTATTTCCTTTGGAAGGTTTGATGTTGGAGTTGCAGTCATGACGCTTTCCTCGTTCCGAGTACTCCCCGTGTTGGCCACCTGGATCGATTGAAGAGGATTACCGGTTACCTGGTCAAGATAAGCATGGAGGCATCCGTGTACGAACCGCTATTCCGGATTACTCCCAGTTGGAAGTCAGGAGGTATGACTGGACAAAGACAGTGTACCAAGGAGCTGAAGAGGAACTCCCCGGTGACACACTGCTCCAAGTGCAATACACGGCTCTTAGCCTTATTCGGTACTCGATCCTAGATAGGGTTTGAAGTGCGACTCAATGACTGAGTCTCTCGTGAAATAGTCTTTGAGACATGGTTCTCCAAGGACCCGCTGGTCATACTAGGTTGATGATGAACATCGCTTCTAGATATTTACATGCCTAGACGTGGAGTCATTCCACACGCTACTAGACCAGTCTGACAAACCTTCCACGCGTTCCCGTTTTAGGATCGTGGAGAGACTTAGGATTACTACCGCAACCTACTTCAATCACCACTTTATAGTCTCCCGCGGGAGTCCCCCAAAAAAAATTCTACGACCCTTGATGATGACTCTCTCTCGTTGTATGTTTTCATAGCTTTCTAATCTCCTCTCATAACTTCATTCTCTCAAACTCAAAAGACTCGAAAGATCTTTACACTAGCTTTTAGCGTAGTGCATTTTGTTTAACAAACACAATAGCTTTCAGCTACCTCAACCTATTCCTTCACCATGAAGATGGCTCAAGGAAAGCATGTGTTCACCAACTTCGAGAAACAGTTCGGGACAAACCTCATCTTCCCTCGTCGACAATGACGAAGAAAACAGAATTGACGATACTCGTGCAACACTTGCAAACTTCGCAACACATGTTGGCAAGCGCAAATCGGAAGACTCTGATAATGAGGACAACTCCTCTAATCAATTTCAATAAATTGGATGGAGAAAATCCTATCTGAGGATTAGGACCAGGATGATGGATCAACGGAACCATGTTCCGATTTCTCAACCCAAAGTGATGAAGATTCTCACTAACTAGTAAACAAAATTGTTTGGAACTGATGAACACTACGGCAAATTAGATGATTGGCCTAGTAAGCTGCGCAACTAGACTCTGATGATTATTTAGCATCGTTAACCTCTTCCGTGGCCAACCACCTCGTAAAAGTCGCCAAAGACAAGAGACCTCAAACTCATCTTCTATGTTAGATTTTACCAACGAGAAAAAGGGGAAACCAAAAACCCGTTACACTCCAGTTGCTTACTGGATACAGGAGCATCCGGAACTTGATTGCTCAACTCTCGATGCTAAGAAATTACGCATGAAGGATCTTGGGGCGTCCAAACAGATGTGTGACTACCCCTGCAGGAGAATTAAAACCAGCACGAAGTGCAAAGGTGCTTTTATGATTCCTGAATTCCACGAAGATAGAATTACGAGTGGTATTTACACGTTCACACAAAGCTTGGGGGCCTATGACATGATAATAGGTCGAGACATTCTCTCTGAATATAGGATTCAAGTTCGATTTCACTACACATGTCAGATGAATGGGGACGGCGCATCTATTTCCTATGAAAGACAGCGACACCAATGAAGAAGAGAACTTTTCATTCCTGATCCTACGCTGTTGATGACCAGTGCAGATCGCTCAAGAAGATTCTGATGCGAAATACGAACAAGTGACTTAAGGCAGGTTTGCCAAAGTCAAGATCAGTTAAACATGGAAGAGAAAGAACAGCTTCATTCCTTACTGACGAAGTACCTGACCTATTCGATGGTACTTTAGGAAAGTGGCAATGGACGACCACGAAGTAGAACTTCTCCTGATGCTAAACCCTATCATGCAGGGCTTATCCTATTCCCACGGGTCCATACCAACAACTCTAAATGGAGGTTGAACGTCTCTGCAGAACAGGAGTACTCAAGAATGGTTAAACCGTTCCGAGTGGCGGCACCAACCTTTATCATCCCAGAAAGAGTGGATATCTACGATTCGATCTCTGATTTCGGGAACTGAACAAAAGGATTAAGCGGAAGCCTTATCCTATCACCAAAAATACAGGACATAGCTCTTGAATCTAGATGGATTCAAGTACGCATACTAGTCTATGACCTGAACATGGGATATATCCATCGAGCTGTCACCTCAACTCGAAGCAACTCTGTACATCGTACTCCGTGGGGAAAGTACGAGTACCAGAGGTTGGCCAATGGGCCTATGTAATAGTCCCGACATCTCCAAGAGAAGATGGGAAAACATAATGCAACGACCTAGAATACGTCCGGCATACATTGATGTATCTTCTCATCCTAACTAATGGCGATCTAGGCAGATCACTGTAAAAGTTGGATGAAGTTCTCCGAAGGCTTCGAGAAGCCGACTCTTAAGATCAATGCTACCAAAATCCTTCTTCGCAAGAGGAGAACGAATACTAGGTTACGGAATTTACTCGAGAAGGGAATCCAACCTTAACCAAGAAAATAGGCGGATCAAGAATATCGCTCCTCCTACCAACAGAAAAGAACTCCGTAGATTCATTGGACTAGTTGAACTACTACGAGACATGTGGATTAGACGATACCATGTACTGGCCCACTACGCTTCGTTGAACTTCCAAAACAACGAAGTGGAAATGGGAAGCGGAACACGACAAGGCATTTAGCCAGATGAAGAAGAATCAGCAAAGAAACCTTGCTCTGCCTACCCTGACTTCAAGCGATACATTCGTTATCCACACGAGATGCGAGTGATACTCAACTAGGTGGCAGTAATTTCCCAGAAAGGGAAAACTCGATCGCTGTTCTACAGCAGGAAACTCAACCCTGCCAGACACGTTATACAGTTACCGAGAAGGAAACTCTCAGTATCGTAGAAACTCTAAAAGAGTTCCGTAACATATCTTCTGAGACAGAAGATCGTTGTAACTACGGACACACGAAGAATCTAATCATGTAAGAACTCAATAACCGATCGCGTAATGCGATGGCGCCTTATTCTGGAAGAATACGGCCCGAACTACGTACATCAAGAGGCTAACAATAACATCGTCGCTGATCGCGTTGTCGGAACTTAACATCTCCAACTAACGACGGTTCTTCAAGAACAGATGACGCCAGCGAGATCGCTGAACTCATGGCTGGAGACGAAGAGGAACTTCCCTAGCAGTTCCCTCTCTCGTTTCCCCGAGATCGAACATCGTCAGAAAGACGACAACGATATCAAGAAGCTCACCCAGGGACAAGCCAAACGACTACAAGAGCAATCTTTCCCCAGAGGGATAAGTCTTACGACTATGTAGTTATGCTAAACGTGGGGAATACTACTGAATAGAGGGATCTTGTAGAGGTAGCTACCACCAACAGATCAACTGCAACTATTACAAGACGAGTGCAAGTTAAATGCAAAGTTCGCTTTTTAGTAATTCATATCTTGTTGTGAGCTTTGATTGATGCGATCAGTAAGCTGTTGTAGCGTGTTGGATGAATACATCGTGGTAGTTGATTTGTTCATACGGAAGTCAACGTGGTATCTGCGGGAAACGGTTCGTTGGCAGGATGCTTTACTCCTGTCGAATACTCAATTTACCGTGTCCTTTGGTTTCAGTTGAGAAACATGACGTGTTCGTCTGCCAGCTTTCTCATGTTCCATCGTGTGTACTCATAAAACATGCACTCAATCTACTCACGGATACTCTGAGTCGTGGGAGGAACTGTAACGATTTCACTCCCCTCAGTGGCGACTGTCGAATCTGAGTGTTTCTTACAGCAATACTTGGTATCTCCTGACAAAAACAGTAGTGCATTCAGCATAGGCCATATCGATGTATAGTCCCAGTGTTTGCTGAGGATTTCTGCAGGGTTAGTAGATCAAGGGATATGATGAAATCTTCAGATACATTGCAGCACCAGCTTCCCTAGTACGGTGACAGGAAAGCGCGCATTGTGTATTTTGAGAATCTTTGAGTGTGGCATCGATGCGGTGTTGACTACCGTCTCGTTGTCTCCGAACATTATGGTCGGTGTGTCGACCAGTACTCTTAGGTACCTGAACGTGCTCCGTAGGGCAATGATCTGTTCAGTGGCTGTACGGGCTGCAACATACTCAGATCCGAACGTTCCGGTCTCGACTGTTGACTGTAGCTTGCTGAACCAGTCGATGGGAGTTTTGTTCGCTAGGTAGGATTTCCTCCGGTTCAACTGACCGGTGCGCCGTGACATCGTGAGTGTCCCATCCTCATCGCGTTTGAAGTTGCATCCTAGGTGGAACTCCACCTCACCAGTGCCCTTGAGCTTGAACTTGTGGGGCTCGGCCATCAGCCCATCTATGATTACTTGGGGCTCACGTGATGCAATGAGTAGGTCATCAATGTAGCACGCAATGTACTCATAAGTGGTCTCCTCGATCCTTCATCCAGATGTCAGACTCAGCGCGTGAGGGCTTGAATCCCATGGAGTAGAGCACATCAAACAACTTGTCATGCCAGCACTTTCCAGAAGATTTTAGTCCATATTGTGCCTTGATCATCTGCATTGTGTGTCCAGCCAGAGGTCCAAACTCGCCTCCGGCAATGAAGCATACCTTTTCAGTTGTGTAGGACTCCAAGTATGCATTACCAACATCCGTGGCCCACAACTCTAAGTCATTCAATTCCGCAATGAAGGTGACAAGGCAAATTTCTTGCAGAGAAACAACACCTGAATACACAGAATCAGTTGGTGTCTCTGTCCTGTGTCCACCTGCCACAAACCTCGACTTGTGGCGTCCATCTATCTTGATGTCATACGGACTGGCACTCCGGAGAAGATTCATTTCACGTTTCCAAGATTCGATTTTACGGTTATTTTACAGTTTTCGGAAATGGGAACCCGGAAGTGATCATTTCGCGAATCGTGCTTGTTTGCGGCAAACAGCAGAACAGAGAAGAATAACAAAGAAAAAATCAATTTTACCACCATGGCAACAGTGTTGGCCAAATGGTCTCTAGCTTAACCAATACATTGTTCTAGCTGAGTCTGTCAGAGGACTAGCTCCCCAACACACTCACAGAGCCACCCCTTGAAGGGACTCAGCTATCTCCAAGGTGTGTCATGGAGCTCAGCAGAGAATTCCTGGCTGGATTAGTGGTTGATCTCCTTGATGCCGACAAGATAGACAATGTCTCTCCCTTCAAGGATTGTTGGTTGACAATTGATGCCATCAAAGCAGTCATCTGCAAGAGATACAATGTGGACAATAAGGATGTGGCCACAGAGCAACTGTCAAAGGCAATGAATGGGATCCAAATCAACAACAATGGCAACAGCACGCCTATTCACTTGGCACAGGCTGTCACATTCAAAGGATTCCTTGTTGATGGCACCAAAGCAAAGAAAAAGAGGAGAAGGTTAATATTCCTCTCCAGATCTAAGGAAGCACCATCTCTTCCACTCAACAAAGAGGAAGAGTTATGGCAAGACTTACTCTTAAAATCTCATCAAATTGAGGTTGGCTCTCATCCTGACATTCTTGCCGTGAAATCATATGGAGAGAAATCCAGATCAACAAGGCAGCGATCTCCTAGTCTTGGAGAGATGGATGGCAAACTGGAGGTGGCTATGAGGCGACAGCCAAGGGGAACTCTAAGTAGCCAAAAAGAAAGCAATAACCATGGTCACTCCGTGAAAGAGGTCATCGGTCGATCCGTCGTCAACGTCGAACGATCTATTCGTTGCCCCTGCCGCTGCCACTACCAACCAAACAAGAGGAGCCTGTCATGGTGGTGAGTAGTAGCCTTTGTTAAGAGGAGTAGCCGCTATAGAGGAGTAGCATCATCTTGATAGAGTCAATAAAGATAGAGGTATCGAAATAATGAAAAAGAAGAGGTGTACGAGTGGCTTGGATCGATCCGGGTGATGTCAGTTGAGATTAAGGTTAAGGATATATGTCCCTTAAGTCTTTACACGGAACGTTCCAGGACGTTGCCGGTTCGCATTCGAATGTCTTACCGGGAGCGGGCTTGCGTTTGCGTCAATAGCTTCGATACAGCCTGTACACCATGTGGCAGGGGATCTTCTGGAAGCCCTTTGGTACTGGCGCTCCGAGGCCTAGGCTCTTGAACGTGTCGTATTCCAAGAGCTGTTTGATCTCGAGTTCTTCTGAGTCCTGCCACTTTGTGTTTCCATTCTTTTCGTCGATGAAGACCACCTCAGCATGATTCCTTGGAAGCTGGTGCCCATACTTGTACACCGGCTTGTTCCGGAAGTTCTTCAGCCTGGCTTGGTGAATCATCCTAGCAAATTTCTTTGCGTTCTTCGTGTAGGGTCTACACCGCTTCCATCCATCCACACCAACCAGGTTGTTCTTCACCGCATACAGGGAAACAGAAACTGGATCATCATTGAAGATGAACCCCATATCTTCCCATGTCTTGCACCCGCTTGCCCATTCAACAAGGATCTCAAACTTGGAGCGTGTCTTGGATGGCCTGTGGTCTTGGACAGAGTCAATCTTGAACATGTCGTCCAGGTCAAGGTCACGGTCACACCATTCGAGCATCTTGGAGTAGGCCTTGGTCTCCTCGAAACACTTGTCTCCATGCTTGCATCGGAATCTGAAAACAGCCTCCTTGCCATCAGCGTCAGTCTCACCTGTGGGCGTCGCAGAGACAATCTTGGCTCTTGCCTGCTCCCCATTGTCGTCCGGGTTGGTTATGAACGTTCGGTTGAGCAAACCTGACACATCAATGGTCGGTAGTGTGCCACCTTGGAGAATGTCGTCCTCTCTCAGGTGTGAGCTGATATCGTGCCGGATGGCGTCATGGAACACTGTAGCGTCATGGGACTCCCCAAGATCAATACCTCCTTCGATGGTCTTTGAGGGTGGCCCGTCCACAAATGGCTTGGGTTTGGGCGCAAGCTTGGGTGCCTGCGCATCCGCCTTCCAATTGGTGAATTCATTGCCGAGTCTTGCTGTTCTAGCGACAGCCCGATGGATGATCTTGTCGTCCTCAGTGAGAATCTTGTACGTCATGCCATGACCAACATACTCTGAGACGCCAACGAACCTCCCCACACACTCGGTTGAGTCCTGTGGGAACTTGGCATCATACTTCTGGTAGTAGACTGGTTCATAAAACTCAAATTGAAGAAGTGCAGATATGTCAGGTGTGTACCCATGCAACCACTCAAAGGGAGTTCTCCATCCAAGGCTCTCATATGCCTCTGCAGGGTGGTCACATACTGGCCAGCAGTCAGCCAACACTTGGATGGTGCATTCTTGGTGTCCAGCACCAGCTGCGTCTTATTGGTCTTGGTATCCTTCCATCCGTGTTCTGCATAGTTCTGATTCCCTCTGTATGGCTCAGAGGTTCGGTCGTTGATGCAAAAGGTCCGTAGGATGTCCTTGACCCGTTTGCTTGCCTGGGCCTGGGCATTGTCGCTCCTGATGCAGTTCATTGCTCCAAACCTTCGGATGTTGTCCATCAGTGTCTTGACATAGCTTGCGTCACTGGTGCCAGCGGGGTGTAATGACCTGTTGTGGGATGTGCGTCCAATGGGGGATTGGGCTGCCACAGATCCGTCGTCAACCGCAGGGACACTGCCGTAGATAGTATCCGTGGCCACATCCTCTTGCCTTCTCGGAATGTTGAGGATCGGGTTGGGCGATAGTATCTGGCTTCGGAGAGTACGACCTTGGACAGCTCCCTTGGTACCATACTGGGTAGTGGCATCCAGTGTTCGCTTGAGTGTCTCGTCACTAGTTCCCGGAAAGAACCGCCCCATCATTGGAATCTGCTCAGGGGGCCGCTTGCGGGATATGGGCGGCCGCTCAACACCGGTATGGTGCTTGGCCCTGTTGTTCGACTTGAGAATGTCTCCATCTTCATCTTCAACGTCGCTGGAACTGTCATCATCATCGCTTGGGAGTACTGTCTCAACTCGTGGTCGTCTGTCAACGGAGGACTGCTTCTTGGAACGAGGTCGTCTGACTTCAGGCATCTTCCGAGTCCTTTTCTCCCCATCCTTCGTTGGGTCAGAGGGCGGGTGGGACGGGAACGGGAGCGAGTACTTGGAGGCTCCCCACGAAGCTGGCCACGGGTTTGGACTCCAAAACAATGCCGTAAGTCCTCAGTGTCGGAGTCAGAATCAGGACCAGAGGAGTCGGAGTCTTCAGCACCAGAGGAGTCGTCATAGGGGGACAAAAGGTCGGGGACACGGGCAAAGCACTGTCGGAGGTCTTCAATGTCAGAGTCATCCTCAAGGTCAGAATCATCGTCGGAGCTGGAGTCATAATGATGGCACTGGCGGGATAAGAGGGCGGGGACATCATCAGCACAGGCAGGGACCAGATCGTCTTTGACAAGGTCAGCCATGGCAGCGATAATACCGCGGCGATCAATGGACTGCTTGGGGGTGGGACGAGATGGAGTCAGGGCATCGTCATCCAAAGGCTTGAGTCTGCCCAAGCTGTCGAAAGGGGAATCTGCATCGTCAAGGACGGTAGTACTTTGGGTGTCATACCAATCATCGGACGGGACCGAATCAAGGCACGAGGGGTCCCACGGGTGTGGGCTAGTCAAATCTATCAAAGGGATGGAGTCGTCTTCCATCTCAGCATCAGTGGGTGGCCGCCAGTCTACATACGGAAGTCCATTGCGCATGGCCATGGGGACTCTGAAACCATTGGGTGTGACAAAGTAGGGGTCCACTCCAGTCACGGTCTTGGCTTTCTCGTGAACACAACAACCAAAGTGCTCCATCTGACCGGGACAAGCAATGGTACGGCCGTCATACATGACGGCACCCTGGTGGATGCGACCAAGGATGGGACCATGATCACTTCGCATGAACACAACCGCAGTAGCCAACTGGAGGTTTCGAACTGTGTGATTGTCAATACCATTCAAATCAATGAATGTACCAGATGAATTCACAACACGTACATCATTGCCAAGGATAAATCCATTGGCGCCTTGATCCATCAAGGCGCACCAAAGTCGTTTGCGGTGATGGATGAAGGCTGAGTAGTACGATACACAAGGGTGGTTGGGAACACCAGGACCTTAGGGGGGGTAGGGGTTCCAACCCAGTCATCATCGGCGGAAGGTAGCGCCGCTGTGGGCTGACTGTGTGCTACCCCGCTGTCATTTGTCTCTGAAGAGGTTCCTCGGCTAGACCAGCTTGAGACAAAAGCTAGTCGCCGAGCCGAAAATCCGCTCTATCAGGGCCAGGCTTGGTAGAATGGGCAGCACTGGAGGCAATGTCATCAACGTTGTCCAGCATGCGGTGGAATGCATGGTGGGCGGATCGATTGCTCGGGTGGCTGGCAGCAAGGTTACCTTCGCGTGGCTTGGGTTTGGCGCCCATCATTCGAGCTGGGTGTGCCGGGTGCAGGTCATTTGACTTGGACTGGGGTGCCGAGTGGAATGGACATGCTCCAGGCTTGGCTTGTGCTTGATTGGCTTCCATGGTGGGTGGTAGTGTGTCATCCACATATTCAGGGTGATCCTTCTCCTCATCCTGCTCTACCATTTCAGAAAGGTGAGCCTGTCGTGCAGGTGGACCGGGCTTGGGTGGGGATGACTCCATCAAGATCTTCTTGGCCTGGGGGGACAGCCGGTGCCAGATGGACTTGTCTTCACGTGGGAGTTGGCGGAAGAACTCATCGGGCAATCGGGTGGTGGGGTCCATATTGACATTGAATGCATCAATGCCTCCATCAGCTGGGGCCTCACTGTCTTGACCATCACAGTTGTCACCATCAATGTCATGCCAATTGACAGACCGACGGCGTGACGTTGCCCGGTTCCTGTCGTAGCTAGCGGCAGTCACCTTGATAACTTCGTAGTACTCGATAACTTTTAGGAGCGAGAGCTCTGGATTCCTCTGGGATAGCTCCAACAGCTATGCTGGCCTACAACTCCAGCATGCGCAGTTGGCTTATCTCCCAACAAAGCAGCAAGAAAGGATCGTCCTTTCCATCATAGTTAAGAAAATAGTACGAAAGATTGAGACCGATCCTGATTAGCTTGTAGCCCCTTTGATACCGCAGCAGTTGATACCTATCCTGTTGAGGCCGGGCAGAAGCAGTAGGAGGTGGCAGATAGTACTGTTCCCAGACTGCCACTGCACGATTGAATAACGAAGGCCCCCAGCTCCTGAGGAGAGCTGGCCCAAAGGGTCCAGCAGAGAGCTCTGCTGGCCCTCCTGTCTGACTGACAGGGCCAAGTCCTTGGTTTGGGTGCCTACTGGAGGTGTTGGATACTCCTGAGGCACGACAAGGCTCCCTGAACTGCCTGACTACCGCTGTCCCTGAGGAAGGGTTTCAGCGAGATCCAGCCCACTACTTGGGTATTGGAACTGAACCTTCAAGAAACTTATTGGATTAACAGTCAGCATAGATTTGCAGGCAGTTCTCTTAAAAGGGAAGAAGAGACCTCCTTGACGAGAAAAGGATCTCTTCGAATTACACTACAATATATTGGTCTTCAGTTGATTTCATTGGAATTTGGTGCTGATTTCAAGCCCACTTTTGAAGCCCTAAGTCCACAACCTTCTGATCGATTTTGATGGTTCCAGCCACCACCACAGTGACAGGAACCTTCTTGTTGACCATCTACCAATACAACTACAAGGCCAACACCATCATCATTGCCTTGAAAAGGACCTAGATTTCAACAACCTCATTGACAACAGCAACAAGCTACCGTTCGTGTTGACACGACAAAAGCAACCAAATTCACTCGAAAGAAGAAGCGGTCACCGTGAAGGAACACCTGGCGTCTCCGAGTGCACGCGAGACTTATTGTTTCCGCACCAATCTTGGCAATCGGACAAACCTTTTACGTGGAAGTCCCTCTCAGAGAATCGCGAGATTTATTGTGTGGATACGACGCTTATCTCTTTTGAAATCGGGCTTATTCCTTTCAACACAATTCAGCGATTTACACGGAACGTACGCGGCACAACTGGATTTATTTGAAATCTTGGGGCATATCGCTTTTGAGTCCCCGTGCAGTTTTCGAGTGTCACGAGTTTCCGTCCTGTGCCATTTCAACGATTTCACGGAACCTCGAAGAAGCACCGTTCAGCCAATCAAATCGTCCGTGCAGTTTCGGTACTTATTTGACGTGCCCTGAGTCAGTTTTGCACGACCAAGACGCTTCCGTACCGTTCCGAGAGGTTCCTGTACCGGTTTTGCGCTTATACAACAAGGTTCCCCGTACCGGTTTTGTTCTGAAAGCAGGCTCAGCTTCGGTAACCACTTTGCGCTCACAATTTTAAGGAGTTTACGGTGTATCTTCGTCGAGTCATTGAAATTTCGCGATCTTCCGTACGAAACTCCCATTCAGCCTACCGAAGACGCAACTCGAGGTATCACGCGACGACCAAGAGGTCAATTCGCTTGGCTGCAAGTGTCACCAGTGAATCCGCCATCCCTTGTTTAGTCAGTGGGTATCTCACCTTCAGTACAAGCAACTTGTGCGGGGAGGTTCATTGGCCCAAAGTTGTCTGGATCCTCAGTGGCAAAATACCCACAAACCAAGCCAATTACCAGCACCACAGCAATTCAGGAAGCAGGTTCCAGACCTTGGACCTGGTCTACCTTATTCAACTACACCTAGATTGAATTTTCCAGGCCCCTAGCAAGGTCCCAAGAAGTCATCTTTGTTGCACTACGCTAAAAGCTAGTGTAAAGATCTTTCGAGTGTTTTGAGTTTGAGAGAATGAAAGTTATGAGAGAGATTAGAAAGCTATGAAAACTAATCAACGAGAGAGATCATCATCAAAGGATCGTAGGCGTGTCCCTCATCAATACAATGTCAACGATACTGATGATTCAACAGTATCAGCACCGCAAGTACGGTCAGCCGAAGTACAAAGGTCCTTACACTATAGACCGAGTCAAATGACAATGGCACTGTACGGCTCCAACAGTCTACCGCCAACGGCGGCACAGTCTACCAGACTTGGAACATAAGGTATTACACATACAAGGCCTGATCCCCTTGTAGATTGCCATCGTGCGACGCAACATGCTACATCCAAATCTCATGAGAGTGCCCCGCACTTTAAATCATATGTTCCTCTTGTCCGACTGCTGTCGCGCCTTCTGTGACCCTTGTCAGGGGCGAATGCAATACACGGCTCTTAGCCTTATTCGCGACTCGATCATAGATAGGGTTTGTTCGACTCATGACTGAGTCTCTCGTGAATAGTCATTTGAGACAGGGTTCTCAATGACCGCGCTAGTATACTAGGTTGATGATGAAACATCGCTCTAGATATTTAGCCAGCGTGGATACTTCCACGCTACTAGATCCAGGCTAGACAACCTTCCACGCGTTCCGTTTTAGGACTTGGAGAGACGTAGGACTACTACCACAACCTACTCTATCACTTTATAGTCTCCCCGCGGGAAGCCAGAT
>CAICTM010002668.1:0-12614 GCA_903772945.1 Seminavis robusta | reverse complement strand
CCTCATTTGTTGTGTACGTTGCACTGGTCAACAGTGGAGATCGGGCAATGAAAATGGAACAACAGCGTTTGTGCAGGTTTCTGGTTGGAAGAAAAGAGTTGCATGCTTTCTGTTATCCCTTGGTCGCCGCTGGATAATGCATACCTTAGCATAGACCGCGAAGATGCCGCCTACTGTTGGAGTGATGCAAGATGAAGATGGGAATGAGCTTTATGATGATGATTCCGCTCCTGCTGTTGCACCACGAACATCCCCCACTCCAGTTGGTGGATTGATGGCTGTCGACCTTGTGGGAACACCGCCTGATGCTCTTGGTGGTGGATCTCCCATTGACTCCGCCGCTCGCCATGAGACTGCTGCAGTTCTTGCATCCTTGGCAAATGGATCTACACCACCAGTTATTGCTGGTGCAGAGGTATCGCCCACCGAATCCGACACAGCCAATGCTGGAGGAACAAAACGCCCCACTCCAGTAAATACATCGCGACACACAAAGGCAAAGCAGGGAGCTCCTCGCATCTACTGTTGGTGGTAGATGCATTAAGACAACAAGAATCTCTCTCTCTTTTTTCAATTCTGCTCACATTATCCAATGAATTTCTGCCTGACAGAAACAAAGCTGTGGCGACAACCACTACACCGAATACACTCTAACAAAGCACAATCGACAGCTCTATACTATAAGGAACATGATAGTTCATACTAATGTTGTCCTATCTCTTATGGTTATCGAGTTTGCCTTCTTGCAAAGTAGCTATACAGAGGCATCATTTGCGACATCACGTGACAACTCTCGTGATATCTCTACCCCTAACTCGTATCCAAATGTAGCTGGTTGGATTCTTAATAATAAGGTATATATTTATAAGACTTGGTGTTAAGATATTTCGCGAACCCACAACCCACAACCCACAAAAATCACGGCACGCCAACAATTTTTGTCTTCCCAAATTTCTTCGAAATTTCTTGCTTATTTTTGGTAACATGCGCCCAGAAATCCTCAAAGGTGAAGTCTCTGTGCATCGTCAAAGAGAAGCCATATTTCCGACCTGCCAACTGATTTTCCACTCAATTTAATTAAAAAGTCGTCAAGCTTTTAAAAAAGAGATTTCCGACCTGCCAACTGATTTTCCACTCAATTTAATTAAAAAGTCGTCAAGCTTTTAAAAAAGAGATACCTCAATCTTTCCCAGGACTCCATTTATTTAAAGGATCAGATTGAATCACGAGCACGTGATTTTCATGTCACAGAAATTGATTGCAACCCAGTAGTCATTCTACAGGAGGTCTACTGAATTCAATTTCTGTGAAATTTCTGTGACACAGAGTCAATTGTTCTCGAAGTGGTAGTACTACAGATCCCAGAACAACTGACAAAAACCCGCGAACCACTTTTTTCACCCAAGATTTCAGAGAAAAAACTGGTAAACCGAACTCTGTAGAATGCAGTACACTTTCCACGTGAGTTTAGGGGCAAGAATAGAGTTCTCTTTTCATGAGGTCATTCGTGCCTCTTCTTCTACGGTAGGGATACCGTTTATTCGGCAGTTCTTGATTTTTGTGTGATCTGACCAATGTTCTTACCAGTACGATTTCTACTTGACTGCTACGAAAACAAGAAAAAAAACTCAAACCATGGGTGAAAAAAGTGGTTCGCGGGTTTTTGGTCAGTTGTTCTGGGATCTGTAGAGTGATCTGCCCATTAAGACCCACAGTAGATTAAGACTATTGTAATAAATAGAGGTACGTACGTAGGATCCTACGTAGACTCAGTACCACAGCCTTAGAGGTGCTTCCTAAGGGGCCACGTAGGATCTTACAGGATCCTCCACGTAGGATCCTACGTAGATCAGTACCGTGGAGTCTTAATATGCAGATGAAAAGAATTCGTGTCAAAAGTGAGGATAATTTCAACTGCTCATAACTCCACCAATAAGTACACTGTGATGCTGCGAATTTAGTGGCTTACTCAACAACATGTGCTCTTTCGATTCAGCTACTTAGAAGTGTAATATTCGATATCCAGCTCTGAAGAGAATATTCCGCGGAACGGTCGGTCTTAATACCCAGATCACTCTAGTATTCCCGTTGGCAATTCTATCGTATGTTACGGGGCACGGGCTGGTTGGTGGCAGCATAGCTCCGGAATACGCGCCATTACGTGACGCGGATCGGGAAGGCCAGTCACAGACCAGAAAGGGCACCGGAATGGTACACCGTTCACGGTTTACGGTACAACCTCAAATTGTTGAAGGGACTAAATGTAGCGAGAGATGTATTACGAATGATGTTATAAGATTATGAGGAAACGCTACTTTGTTGTCTCTGGATATCTGTAGATGAGTGGAGGCTAGATTCCGGTTGACGGTGGACGGTCAGCCGGCCGGAATCAGCACACCCTCAGCCTCTACTCAGGTATGGGCTGGAGATAGCGTGCGCGTTTGAGAATGTGGTGAGCCGTCGGGTGATGCTTGCTGAAGTAGTCAGCATCAAATTCTCTTTGCCAGGGCGCCAATATACTAGGAATTGGCCCTGTTGTATGCGATCTCTGATCCAATAGAAGCGCATGTCGATTGCTTTGGATCGTCTTTGTTTGACTGTGTTTAGTGCGAGTCCCACGGCTACCTTGTTGTCGGTTTGGATCGGTGTGGCTGGTTGTGGGTGGCACATCTCGTCCAAGGTTGTTCGGATTGTGCAAGCTTCCCTGGCATTGTAGTAAAGAGCTGCCAGTTCTGCTTACGTAGCTGAGGCAAGCACCATGGGTAGAATGGAGCTGATGATTAGGACTGCTCCGTTGTGTGAGGTGCTTTGCCGCTGGTTTGGAGCTGTTTTGGTTGGTTGTATGATCGATAGGATTGAAGTAGATGCGCGCTCACACAAGATCTCTCTAGGAGCGTCCAAGTCCAGCGTCGAGAGTGAGTATTCGATAGCGAGCACTGTGTGTCGCACAGGATCTCAATTGCCGCGTGGGCCTTAATCGTAGATCAGTGAGATGAGATATATTCCGCGATGAGTAAGATCTATAGCGACGATCGTGGCTCTGAGTTCCTCGACGACTATCTATGCCGCTCGCTCTGCGTTCCAAGGCCAGACTACAGACGATTAGCTGCTCTGAGAACGATCGCCTGTGCCGCTAGCGCGGATAAGCTATGAATCGCCTCGCAGACCTCCGAAGTGAATAAGGCTCGCTGTGCGGTCCATGGAGGAGAAGACATTGGTCGTGTCAACACTGCGAGAGTCTGTCTTGGCTCCCATATATTGTATCAAGCGAGTGGCATCTTGTCACCTGCTCATGTTTGGGTGTGGATGTGTCGAAACGTCGCACCCTGAGCTCTGTCTTCCATGTGAATATCTCTCTATTCACACATCCACCGCTGTTATATCTATAGTCGATGAGTCCAATTTAGGGAGTGAGAGCGCGTCAATAGCAATCTACACCGCGCGACTAGTCTCCTGTCAGTTATGAGTATGGGCTTGATGGTGTCAATAACCTATTGCTCACTTCCAATTGCTACAATATAGTACTAGGCGCTGACAGTAGTCTTCAACCAGCATCATCTATCTAGTTTGACTTATGGATGCGCTGTAGCTAGTGTGTTCTGAGTATCGCGTGATCAGCGCATATATCGTTCGTATCATTTTGAGCTAGAATTGACTTAGTCGATCTTGCAAGGCCCCGCTAGGTATCCATTACAGTCTCTCCCCTTTTCTATTTCACACACACCGTAGCCCGGGGGCTCGATCGTGAGCGAGAAGTTATCTCGACGACGTGCGCGATGATTGTCAGCTGGGATTCATCTATATACCAGACCGCATATGAAGCAGTGGCGTTGTCCATTAATATCATGTGTATCATAGTGTAAACAGAGCGTATCTAATAACACACACTGACTATCTCCTCAACAGTACAAGACTGAGATATGTGACCTCGTTTAGCATTACACACAGCCATATCTGACCCTATCGGAAATTTTACTGTAAACCGCGTGCGAGCCGGCGTTGAGCTTCCAATAGCACGCGTGCTATGCCCCAACGGTCCATCGGACCGTTTCTTTACCAACTTTTGTGTGGTGCGTCTTCGGGTCACGAAGTCGACAATGGTTTTTATTGTGTGAGTCACCCTGCCCTTGGTGATGAAGTCATGCTGTTTGTTTCCACTTCGGGGTGGGCGTCGTTGGCTTGGCAACATCGACCAATTTCGTCACTAAACATTTCTTCCCATATGTCCCCTTCAGAATTTCGTCTAATTTCTTGGTAGCTGGCTTCCCGACCGGTGTCGATGTTGAAGGCGTTGCAGACTTGCGGAGCTTTGAAGGGGGAAGGTTGGGGGAAAAGTCGTTCCAGTCGGTGGCTTAATAATTGTATTAGGGCTATGGCTGCGGTTTGCTGCGTTGTCGCTTGATCGTGGCCTTAAATGATCTGTCTGTGAATTTTTTGTGTTGGGCCGTAGTTTTGCGTGTGTTTGCGATTGCTTTCCTAGTGGCAGCCGATTGTTTTCTGGCTGCGTTGGCTTTTTGGTTGCGTGTGGGTAGTTTGCGGTGGTGATTTTTTGTGGCAATTCGGTCTTTCCAGTCAGGATCTCGCTGGGTTGGTTTGATGTGGTCCCTTAGGATCCAGGGTGTCTTTTGGGTCACCCTCTGAAGTGGTGGTGTCTGTGGGACGGTGGGAACTTTGTTGTGGAGTATTTGTTTGATGGTTTCTAGTTGGTGTACTTCACTGTCGGTTAACGTAGCTAAGGGAGAGTTGGGTCTTGGGTTTGCCAATGCGTTAGTGAAATCATTGGCTGCTTTGATGACTATTTCTGTTGTGCTATGGGTTGTCATGGTTACGTGTCTGGGGAACAATTCTACGGTATCCATTATTCTGGTGGCTCTGGTGTCAATGCCCCATGCTTGATCGCACCGATACGAGTCCATTGCAGGTCCAACGTACCATTCTTCTTTCGCATAGATCGTAGCCATATGCACCGACAGTTCCTGGTTTTCGTGCCTATAGCGAATAACAGCCATGAGTCACATGCGTGCGTGGAGTCGGATGCCTTCTCTCAACAACAACAATGATCGTACTACATGTGGAGCGATAACTATCTATGCTGCATACACCACAGCATCTACTCCACCAGGCACATTCGTACCAGGCCACGAAAAACCAGGAAATCGAGCATCATGGGACCCCCATGCGAGAGAAGCATGGTACGTTGGACATGCCATGGACTCGTATCGATGCAATCAAGCATGGTGCATTGAAACCAGAGCCACCCGAATAAAGGATACCGTAGAATGGTTCCCCATACACGTAACCATGCCAACCAATAGCACAACAGACATAGTCATCAAATCAGCCAATGATCTCACTAACGCATTGGCAAACCCAAACCCCAACTCACCCTTAGCTCCGTTAACGACTCTCAGCGCTACGCTAGAGTGCGAGCGCGAGCACGCCAACTAGGCGAGAACCGCGGCGAGACCTACTCCGCACTCAATATCTAAGAAGCTCACCACACAGACGCGCGAGTCGATCTGTCATGCCCGCAGCGCTATCCGTCACACCAATCGCGCTACATCAATAGACCCTAGCGAGTATCGACTAAGTCGCCCACGTACTCAACGAAATCTCACATCTCAGTGCGACCGAATCTCTTACGCTCGTCCGACTGGGATAAGACCTTGCGGGGATAGTATCAAGATAGCGTCCGTTCTATCTAAACATCACCCAGCACACGCAGTCAGACACCATATCATGATACCAGGTCGGTTGCTTTGCTGTTTCGATACTTTAACTGAGCCTGAGCTGCTCAAGTACTACCCATATATGCTCACTACACTCGTACACGACTGAGCGAGAGCATATCCTATCTGCGTGCACACGCTATATGAGGTAAAGCCATCGCAACACAACGCAATCTACGGCCAACACCAAAATTCACGAGACCATACATTTAAGGCCCCACGATCCAAGCGTAAAAAACGCAACAAACCCGCAGCCATAGCCCTAAAACAATTATTAAGCCACCGCCTAGAACGACTTTTCCCCCAGCCGTCCCCCTTCAACGCTCCGCAAGTCTGCAACGCCGTCAACATCGACACCGGTCGAGAAGCCAGCTACCAAGAACTTAGACGAAATTCTGAAGGAGACATATGGGAACAAATGTTCAGTGACGAAATTGGTCGATGTTGCCAAGGCAACGACGCCCACCCCGACAGTGGAACCAACACATGCTACTTCATCACCAAGGACCAGGTGCCACACAATAAAAAACCCACATATGCTCGACTTGTACCCGAAGACCGCCCACACAAAGTGGTAAAGAAACGAGTCCGATGGACCGTCGGGGGAAACCGCATTGAATACGACGGTGAAGTTTCAACAAAAACATCCGATCTCACTACCGTAAAATGCCTACTAAACAGCGTCATATCCACTCCCGATGCCAAATTCTGTACTGCAGACATAAAAGATTTTTATCTAAACACACCAATGACAGAATATGAATACATGCGGCTTCGTGTAGATGACATCCCAGCTGACATCATGCGCCGATACGACCTAGACTCCAAAATCCATAACGGATACATCTACGTAGAAATAAGAAAAGGCATGTATGGACTACCCCAAGCCGGACGCCTTGCAAATGATCGACTAGTCAAATTCCTAGCTCAAAATGGCTACCACCAAACCAAACACACCCACGGCCTCTTCAAACACACTACAAGGCCCATAATGTTCACACTGGTAGTAGATGATTTCGGAATCCAGTACACTGGCGAAGAACACGCCCAACACCTCATCGACAACATCCAAGCCCAACACTATACAACGACCTGAACCGAACCTCTATGCGTCCTCACTCTAAAACTGGGACTACACAATAGAACCAGTCGACCCATCTTCCTATGCCAAGTACATCGACAAAACCCTACACGTTTCGATACATCCACTACCCCAAACCAGCACCCAAAATCACCATTCACCAAAATGCAACCCTGCGCAATATTGGAGCCAAGACACTCCAGTCTCACAGCCAAGCATGACACTACCAATCCTCTCCAAAAAAAAGACACAAAACGCCTCCAAGAAATCATCGGAACCCTCCCATATTATGGAAGAGCAGTTGACTCAACCATGCTAGTATCCCTTGGCACACTCGCCTCAGCCCAGACCGAAGAACTCAGGCCACCAATCAAAGAGCTCACTCAACTATAGACTATTGCTTCAACCCACCCCATACGCCACAAGTCCCAGATACCGATGCAAGCGCATGATCCTTGTCCCATACCACAGTTGGATGCACAAACCCACTCCTGCAAACCGAAGTCATTTCGCTCCAGAGTGGCAGCCACTCTATCCTATGAACTCACTACACAACAACCATAACAGATCCAAACCAGCCGACAAGCACCTCGCACACAACGGGATCCAATCCTAAGTCATCTAAGCTCCATCTACCATGGGTAGCTTGCCTAGCTACGAAGCAGAACTGGCAGCTCTTACTACAATGCCAGGGAAGCTTGCACATCCGAATAACCTGGAAGATGGGCCACCAAACACCAGCCCCGATCCAAACGACAAGAGTGGCGTTGGACTCGCCCTTACACAGTCAAACAAAGACGACCCAAAGCAATCGACATGCCTTCTATTGGATCATAGTATCGCATACAACAGGGACAATTCCTAGTATATTGGAGCCCTGGCAAAGAGAATGATGCTGATACTGCAAGCATCACACGACGGCTCACCACATTCTCAAAGCCGCACGATATCTAGCCATACCTGAGTAGAGGCTGAGGTGTGCTGATTCCGGCCGGCTGACCGTCCACCGTCAACCGAATCTAGCCTCCACTCATCACAGATATCAAGAGACAACAAAGTAGCTTTCCTCATAATCTATAAAATCATTCGTAATACATCTCGCTACCTTTAGTTCCCTTCAACAATTTAGTGTACGTAAACCGTGAACGGTGTTACCATCCGGGCCTCCTTTCGTCTGTGACTTGCCTTCCCGATCCCGTCCGTAATGGGTCATCGGAGCTATGCGCACCAACCAGCCCGTGCCCCGTAACATACGATAGAATTGCGCAACGGGAAACTAGAGTGATCTGGTATAGACGACGTGTCCGCGAATAATTTCTTCAGAGCGATATCGAATATTACACTTCTAAGTAGCTGAACGAAGAGCACATGTTGTTGAGTAAGCCATAAATTCGCAGCATCACAGTGTACTTATGGTGGAGGTTATGAGCAGTTGAAATTATCCTCACTTTTGACAAATTCTTTTCATCTGCATATTAAGACTCAACGGTACTGATCTACGTAGGATCCTACGTGAGGATCTGTAAGATCCTACGTGGCCCCTAGGAAGCACTCTCATAGGCTGGTACTGAGTCTACGTAGGATCCTACGTACGTACTCTATTTATTACAATAGTCTTAATCTACTGTGGGTCTTAATGGGCAGATACTCTACGATCCCAGAACAACTGACCAAAAACCCGCGAACCACTTTTTTCACCCATGGTTTGAGTTTTTTTTCTTTTTGTAGCAGTCAATAGAAATGTACTGTAAACATTGGTCAGATCACACAAAACAAGAACTGCCCGAATAAACGAACGTATCCACTACGTAGAAGAAGAGGCACGAATGACCTCTGAAAAGAGAACTCTATTCTTGCCCCTAAACTCACGTGGAAAGTGTACTGCATTCTACAGAGTTCGGTTTACCAGTTTTTTCTCTGAAATCTTGGGTGAAAAAAGTGGTTCGCGGGTTTTTGTCAGTTGTTCTGGGATCTGTAAGTACACCACTGGATCGAAACTATATTGATCTCTGTCACAGAGAATTTACCAGAAAATTGATTCAGTGCTCTCTGTAGAATGACACTGGGTTGCAATCAATTTCAGGTGACATGAAAATCACGTGCTCGTGGATATCAATCTGATACTTGTAAATAAATGGAGTCTGGGAAAGATGAGGTATGCTCTTTTTAAAAGCTTGAAACAACTTTGTTAAATTAAAATTGGAAACAATTTTAAGAGGACAATAAGGTGGAAAATCAGTTGGCAGGTCGTGAAATCATGCTTAAAACTCGCTTTAATATACTGAATATGCACTGGAATCTGAACGATGCATAAGAGACTCACCTTTGAGATTTCTGGGCGCATGTTACCAAAAATAAGCAAGAAATTTCGAAAGAATTTGGGAAGCACAAAAATTTGTTGCGTGCCGTGATTTCTGGTGTGGGTTTGGGTCAGCGAAATATCTAACACTCATCTTAACTAAGATATATTACCTATTATAAAATCCAACCAGCTACAATTAGGAACGAGTTAGGGGTAGAGAGATCACGAGAGTTGTCACAGTGATGTCGCAAATGAGCCTCTGTAACGCTCTTTGCCAAGAAAGCAAACTCGTAACCATAAGAATAGGACAACAGATATCGAACTATCATTTCCCTTATAGATATAGAGACTGTCGATTGGCTTTTGTTAGAGTCCATATTACGTGGTAGTGTTGTCGCCACAGCTTTGTTTCTGTCAGGCAGAAATTAATTGGATAATGTGAGCAGAATTGCCTCATTTGTTTTGTACGTTGCACTGGTCAACAGTTGAGATCGGGCAATGAAAATGGAACAACAGCGTTTGTGCAGGTTTATGGTTGGAAGAAAAGAGTTTCATGCTTTCTGTTATCCCTTGGTCGCCGCTTGATAATGCATACCTTAGCATAGACCGCGAAGATGCCGCCTACTGTTGGAGTGATGCAAGATGAAGAAGGGAATGAGCTTTATGATGATGATTCCGCTCCTGCTGTTGCACCACGAACATCCCCCACTCCAGTTGGTGGATTGATGGCTGTCGACCTTGGAACACCTCCTGACTCCATTGGTGGAGGCTCTCCACTTGACTCTGCCGCTCGCCATGAGACTGCTGCAGTTCTTGCATCCTTGGCAAATGGATCTACACCACCAGTTATTGCTGGTGCAGAGGTATCGCCCACCGAATCCGACACAGCCAATGCTGGAGGAACAAAACGCCCCACTCCAGTAAATACATCGCGACACACAAAGGCAAAGCAAGGAGCTCCTCGCACTCTGTTGTGTAATGCAAGACACAAGAGGACAGCTTGTCCACTTGTTGCGACTGAGCCCCAAAAGGATGTCAGTCTCGATTTCAACCAACAACCACAACTGCTCATGGTCACGATCAAAGTCAGTTAAGCTCAAATCAGAACAACTGGTGTTTGATTCTTGCCAAATGAACCAAAAGGAATCCACTACGCTAAAAGCTTTAAAGACTTTCGTATTTTTGAGTTGAGATAATGAAAGTATAGAAGAAATTAGAATCCTTAAAATAATCACGAAGAATCATCATCACAGGCTCGTAAGATCTGGCTCTCCCCGAGACTTAATAAAATTGATAGAAGTTTTGGTAGTAGTCCTACGTCCCTCCACGATCCTAAAACGAACGCTGTAAGGTTTGTCTAGCCTGGAAATAGTAGCGTGGAAGTACCACACGCTGGCTAAATATCAAGATCGATGTTTCCTAACCCCTCATCACACCTAGTGACTAGCGCGGTCATTGGTAACCCTGTCTCAAATGACAGTTAACGAGAGACTCAGTCGTGAATCGAAAATTAAACCCTATCTAGGATCGGATCGCGAATAAGGCTAATACCCGTGTATTGCATTCGCCCCCTGACAAGGTCACAGAAGGCGCGACAGCAGTCGACCAAGGAAAACATATGATTTAAAGTGCGGGGCACTCTAATGAGATTTGTATGTAGACATTTGCGTCGCACGATGGCAATGCTACAAGGGGATGAGGCCTTGAATGGGTGTATATACCTTATGTTCCAAGTCTGTAGACTGTGCCGCCGTTGCGTAGCATGTTTGGAGCCGTACAGTGCCATTGTCAGGGACTCGGTCTATAGTGTAAGGACGGACCTTTGTACTTTGGCTGACCGTACTGCGGTCTGAACTGTAAATCATATAAGTATCGTTGACATTGTATTGATGAGGGACACGCGTTGCGTTTTCCCCTATCGTTGTTGTTTGTTGGATTAGTCGTTGGCGACGTTCCTTAATGTACTTCCATTGGCTTCAACCGGACGTTGTGAATGCGTCACGATTGAACCGAGCTTGCGGCGTTGCACGCAAGTGGTATGAATCGTGGCATTCATTGCAAAGCGAAACCGCCGTGAGGACTCCATCCCAGGATCCGTTCACGAGGTCGTCTTGACACTTGATGTTTTGAACAGCGATCAAGTTACGTATGGTTTGATGAGCACGCTCGACCATAGAGTTGTCTTGAGGGTTACGCGTGGTGATGAACTTGCGACGAAGTCCAGTATTCATCCCGGAGTGTTTTTCGACCTCTGCGCGGAATTCGCGTCCTCTATCCATGAAAACCTCAGCAGGCCATGGATACCGATAAGCCACGTTTGTTCTAGGACGATTGCTACTTCGTCTGCTGCCTTGGAGCAGATCTCTGCAAACTCGAACCATTCCGGTTACAACGGGATCAATCATTGCAAGGCAATGAAGTGTGCAGGAATATCCTTTTTCTTGGGATCCCCGACGTTGTAAGGGCCTATAAGGTCAATCACATAGTCCTTTTTTCACCCCAAGGGGATCTCCTCGCAAGTTTTTGAGGCATCAATCAACAAGCTTACTGTCCTTATGGGTTTTTCATCTGGCACTTTGGCAACCTGACATCGGCTGCACGGTCCTGCGCAGCCCTTCCAGGTGTAGTGTTCGCCTGCAATGGTAGTTCTCGTGCGATTCTCGCCAGGATGCCATCAGCACACCAGTACCATTCAACTAGCCTTTCTGCATAGTTTTAGGATACGACGATCTTGTTGTCCTTGACTACTAGTCTAGACTTATCCCCTCTGGTGATAAGATTGTTACTTGTAGTGTTTTGGCTTGACCCTGAGGAGCTTCTTGAATCGTTGTCGTCTTCTGACGATGTTCGATCTCGAGGGAACGAGAGAAGGGAACTCGCTAGGGAATTCCTCTTCGTCTGCAGCCTGAGCTCAGCGATCTCGCTGTCGTCCATCTGTTCTGAAGAACCTCGTTGTTGGAGATGTTAAGTCTCGCACAACCATCAGCGACGATGTTGCTGTTTCGCCCATTGATTACCGTAGTTTACAGTTTTTTGGCCGTAATTTCTTCCCAGAATAAGCGCCATCCACATATAAACGCTGATCGGTTTTGAAGTTCTTTGCATGTAAAATTCTTTGTGGTCCGTATGTGACAAAACATTTTCTGTCCTAGAAGAATGTTGAGGAACTCTTTCGAGAGTTCTTCTACGATACTGAGAAGTTCCTTCTCGGTAACATGTGTAACGTGTCTGAGCAGGGTTGAGCTTCCTGCTGTAGAACGTCGATGGTTTTTCCCTTCTGGGTAAATTACCTGCACCTGTTGAGTATCATAGCATCGCGTGTGGATGGTACAAATGATAGGCAATGAGAGGTGCGTGATGGTGAGCGACGCAGGTGTTCTTGTCTCGCGAATGATCATTGCTTATGCGTGGCTTAAACCGCGCCTTGTGTGCGTGTCGGTGTCTTTTTCCCATTTCCTCTTCGTGTTTTTGGAAGTCAACGAAGCGAGTGGATCTCCTCTTC